>JBBMHQ010059132.1:0-15569 GCA_037834295.1 Postelsia palmaeformis
AACGGTACGCTGGTTGTCTAGCTCACGTAGTGAGCGGCATGTTTTACAGTGTCGTTACCAGACGACGCCAACCCAGTGGGGGGGGGGGGACTTATTTGCTGCTTGTCTTACTTAGTCGTGTGACCTTGGTCACGCATCCCCTTCGAGACAGAGCACCGTTCCTCCAACATTTGGGAGGCCATTACGTTGTTTCCATGATATAAAAGGTTTCGTCAAGTTTAGACCCTTCCCATTGCGCCGCCTGTAGCCACCATCTGTCTCCCACGACAGCGAACGTTTTACCTTTACCATCAAGTGCGCCAAACTTCTCCATGTCACATTCATGTATTTTCCTCATCTCCTCTGACACATTCTGTTCCTCCTTGTGCATCTCACAGCCTCCCACTGTGAGTGCTACTCTATCGCTACACCACAAGGGTACATCATCTGTGCATCTATAATCCCCCCTCCTCCCGGCTACTGTTGTACCTTTCATTTTTTGCGGTAGATCCAGTGGGCCGTGCAAATACGTTTTCATTCCAATCCCTTCACTTCATCCCCCGTATATCTCGAAGCGATTATCACATTTCAGCATTGATTCTTAGCGCCAGCCTTCTCCCTTCATTCCATTCTGTTTTTCCTATCATTCTATCATGTCTTGTAATCCCCAAACGTACCTATGGGTAGCATCTCTTCTCGTTTACCTCCTATATCCTTCCATACTTTCTCGACTACGGTATCCTGCCTTATGCCAGCTCGCGCTGGTGTTACTTCCTCCCATACAGTTATATCAGCTGTGACTGGCGATCTCTTTTTTTGGATGTTCTTATTCTACACTTGTATTTTGATACTCTCAATTACCTACTATTGCGGGGTACCGCATCAAGTAGGACCTACAGTACACACCAAAATGTATATAATTCGCTATTTCTACTACTACAGTACAGTAGCAATAGTTGATCCTATTATATTTACTATGGCCCCCCGTCATATTACGTAGTGAATAGGACCTACGTTACACACGAGAACCTATATATTTCGCTATTTTTACCAACAATATTTGGTCATACTGTGTTTACTATGATCCACCGTGATAGTAATAGTCTTAGATGTGTACATTCCCAGTCCTGCTATTAATAATGTATTACTCGTCGTACTCGAGCGTCCTATTAATCATAGTATGTTTTTTTAATGTTGATGCCTGTACTGTTTCCAGCTGTTTAACGAGGTCCGCGTTCCCTTCCCATTATTCTCCTGCAAAATTCAGCTTTGGCACAATCACATCCATCAGGGTGCATCTCTCAACCCTGGTGTCAAGGTGCGATTATTTTAGAATCGCATCCATGTTGCCTTCGTATGTTTACCCTATCCTGTTGCTTTTGCTTTGCGTGGATCCCAAGAGCAGTCTTTCGAGATATATACGCCAAGGTGCGTATGCTGGTCTACCATCGGTAATTCCTCTACTTCCCACTTCCGCTTGAAAGTTACCGGGTTCACAATAACTTCGTGAAAAACAACTACTGCGCACTTAAATACGTTCGCCGTCACTCTCCATTTCCTAGTGTACTCTAGCGCCTTCTCTACTTGTTTCTGCAATCCTTCGGGTGTTTTTGACATCCCCACCGAATTATCCGTAAACATAGAAGGGGGGGGTTAAGCAAGTGCGACGCGAAAGTGAAGGGCGAACCAAACTCTGAAGAACAACAAGGAAGAGGCGAGCGCGTGTCTCTTCCTTGTTGCCTGAGGGTGTATCTCTGGTGCCGTTTTAAACCGCTTCCACACTCCGAGATAACGACTACACCAACGATTACTTGGGTGTTTTATCAATCAACCAGTGAAACGTCTCTACGGGCACTGTGAGTAGGGGGTAAGGGCATGTTGCCCGCGCGCCATGCACACGTACGAGTCCTTGCATCCAACCATTGTACACTCTGACACCAACCATTGTATCGTCCCGCCATTCCTGTAACCGTCATTCGTCATTTCGTATCGACGAAAAGGCCTCCTCTGAAGAGAGCCGGCGAGGGTCGATCAATCTCGCCAACAATAGTTAGGGAGGTGAGAAAGGTTGGGAGGGAGGGAGAGACCATCAAACCATTCGGCGAGAACGACTATCGACGTGGCCATAGGCAGCGAGCGCACCGCGCCTCATCCCCCGCACAACGCATCGCAACTGCTGACACACGAACCCCTCGATGAACTTGCTCACGCTATTATTTTTTTGAAGGTATCGAAAAACGTTCGACACGCTGATTTCGAGTACGTAGTTTCTACCCAGAAACGGAGGCGGAGTTCTTAAATGAAGGCAGGAGTGTAATATTACGGGGGTCATAGTAAATGAATAGGACCAAATAGTGTTCGTCAAAATAGCGAAATAAATAGATTTTGTGTATAGCGTAGGTCCTGTTTAATACGATCCTCCGCACCAGTCGATTATGTTGGTCGAGTTCCGCCAGCAAAACTTCTCTTATTGGGTGTCATTTGATCCATAGGAATGAGTTCTGAGCTCTGTACGTGAGGAGCTCAGAAAACAAGGGAAACAAGGGACGAGCCCTACCGCGGCTTTCAGCTTAAACCCGATCCAATGGTACCATTATATACCGACTCAATTGGCATCGGGACCGGAATCGCGAGATGAAGACGAATGATCCGCGGGGTTGGCCACTTTGAGTGTTGAAGATAGCGACCGAAACAGACGAGAGCTTTGACTTTATCCACTGCCTCTCTATTCCAAGGGGGCATATTGAATAGAATCAAATATTGTCAGTAAAAACAGGTGAATATATAGGTTTTAGTGTGCGCCATAGGTCCTATTTACTATGGTCCCCGGTAATAGGAGCTATTGTACAGCAGCACGGGATGAATCGAGCTGTGCCTGTGCCTGTGCCTGTGCCGTGCGGCTCCTTGCATTGCGTCTCCGACAGCAACTTGCTTCATCCCTCAAAACACGCCATTGATCGTTGCTGCAATCGCCGATTTTTACCGTCGAGTTTCCCCTTTGCAGGTCCCAAGGAGATTAGCAGGCATGAAGTTTTTTTGCAGCAAACACGGTAGACTTGCAGCATTCAGCCGGACGGATCGCCTACTTCGGAGCATATATATACCAAGAAAACGAACAATAAACGAAAGGCAGTATTGGTAAAAAAAACAAAAATCGGCGCGGTTATGCTAGAGTTAGGGTGCAGCAGAATGCACACATTCTCCCATATGAACTCGGTTATACCGTAGTTAGTGTACAGTAGAACCCACCCTCTCTCATCGGTTCCAGACACACGTACTATTAATAGGGGTGCGCATTTATCTCTGCTGAGGCTCCTCATTCGCTGTATACTGTGTTCATGTAGAATATGACGGAGCGCATTCCCGCCAAAAATAAATCTGAATGACGGGGTTTCTCGACCCCAAAATCGTCAGAATGACTATATTGTTTCGAAAAACGACGATGTTGTGTAGTTGGGCCAGGGGATTATTTATTCATCGGGATGCAATTTGATTTTTGCTGAAGTCAGTTTTCGGGTGAGGTATATGGAGCTCCATTAGTGAGGAGCCTCAGATTTTTTTAATGCGAACCTCTATCGAAGAACGCCTCCTCAGTACTGATGTGTGCACGAGTGGTAAGACTACACACACCCTCTAACGATTTTCCAAGCTGGTTTATTCGACAACAGGGAGAGCAGACGCCTAATGAATACGTACATATCAATATCTTCACCAGGTCTTGCCAAACCCACCGTCGTCGCTGGGTGCGCCCCAGGCCCTTAAGGCGCGTCTAGGAGAAAATCGGCTCGGAGATGGTACCAGGCGTGTCTGTTGTATGTTATCTCATCGCACGTGTTAAGCATGTATGCAGTGAGTGACCGAGAAAAAAGTGATTTAGAGAAAGTATGATAGCGGAATCCAACAAACGATGCCTTTGTCTAGATAAAAATGTCTAGATAGGAAACGAATACTCCTATCAAATACTATTTACGGGGGACCGTAGTAAATAGGACCAAATATTGTTACTAAAAACAGTAAATATATTGGTTTTTGTGTGCACCGTAGGTTCTATTTAATAGAATCCCCCGTTAATGTAGTGCTTGCTGTAGACAAACGGCCTTCCAACGGTGCTCCAACGGTACAGTGTGGGCGCGCCAACGATACACACATAATGTGAGCAGTGGGCAGGGCTTACAACTTTATTGCGCCGAGTCTATTGAACACAATTACGCACAGATTATTACATAGGCCCTAGATAAGTGAAGAGAGGGCATTGTTCCCACAAAAAATACGTGAAAATAACCCCGGGTCACAGCAGTAGCACTTCTGTTTCGTTTTTTTACTCACAATATTTGGTCCTATTTACTATGGTCCTCCGTAATACCAGCTACCAGGTATTAAATATTAAAAAATCTGCCTTAGTTGGCAAGCGGTTTATCAACCTACAACATCTGCCTTAGAAAGCAAGCAGCTTATTAACCGACAGCACATGTTTGCCGTATAAAGCAAGCGGTTTATAAGACCGATGGCAATGGAAACGCAAAATCTCGTACAACTTTGAATTTCCAAAGATATCCGCCAGAAAATCAAGTGCCGCTTTTACTATAAGCACGATTCTTCGAAATAAAAGTTCCAAACTCTAAACGGGGCGCGCTCGTCAGGGGCTTCGACTCGCCCTGGGTCACTGTGTTCACACAATGGACGGTGATATATGGCGTGCTCTGGACAGGCGTATGATGAAAAAAACATTTGGCCGCTGGTGTGTCGAAAACAGATGACAAAAGTTCTCGATCCGTCTCGAATGGCATTTTTATTTTTATTTTCATTTTTTGAAAGAAAACAGTAGGACGCCAACGGCAAGCTCTCGCCCCCTACCTAGACCATGGATCCACCTGATATTATCGAGGTCGTTATCTACATTCGTTGGCCTTGCCCGACATCAAAGCAGGTTGGCTGTGCCAAGAACGAGGGTCTACAGTCGCATGAGCTGATTTTATTTTGTCAGCGTGTGTCGATACGTGTCCATAGTATACAACGAGAAAAAAAAGGCCCCGCATGAAGCCGTGTGAAAAAAGAAGAAGAAAAAAAGAAAAAAAGAAAAAAACATTGTTTTTGTTCCTTTTTCCACACAGCGCCGGTGCGCGAATATCTTCAGCTGTTTCTTGAAAGCGAACAAAAAAACGCAACTATACTTTTGAAACACCCGTGCTTCCATTGTCATGGGTCTAACTTACCGACGAGATCTGCCTCAGAGTGCACTTGATGAATATGGTATAGAGGGAAACAATGACGAACAAAGCTCACGTTTACGGGACACTAGGCCACATTGAAGCAGCCCGGGCTGCTTTAGATGCCTCAACGGATGAACGTGTGCTATCAATAATCGAAACGTAAGGAGTTGTACGACACGCTCGCAGAATGATGGCACTTACACTATTACTACTTCTCTCACTTCACAAAACCTGAAGTTGGCTTACTGCGAACACCGCTCTATTAATAGTAGGGTACATACTCCGGGGTACTGGGGAACCAAACTGTTTTTTCATAGAACTCGGGTAGGCACTAAGGTATATCCAGGGTATATACTTGGTACTCGGATAGGTACCCGGGTACCTCCACTATACTCGGGGTAGGTAACCGGATACTTCTAGAGTATACTAGGGTAGGTACTCGGGTATATCCAGAGCATAACTATACTCGTGTAGTTACCTACCCGGGAATCTTCACAGCAGTATATACCCTGCCGAACACAACATGAACCCCACGTGTTCTGTAACACGATGGCGACGACAATACAGTAGGCTACCCCGCGATGAGCAAAATGAGCAAAAATGGCAGGTAAAGTACCTCAAATCTCTGCCCATCATTTTTGCCCACTACCGATTGTAGAGGCCGGTACTAACTCTAACTCTGATAAGGGACCTAGGTATACTCTGGACCAGGGAGCTCCAATCTCGGAATACTGGCACTACTGCAGGGTTCCTTACAAGGGGGTGCCTATTCTACTGGTATTCTGGCTATATCCCACTGGATCGTGTAACACGTGCGGAAAGCTGTTAAGGCGTGTCCAAACAGAATCTAAATCGAAAATCGGTCAGTCGTAATCTGGACCAAATACGACTACATACAGTAGGTGTTATGCATATTTGTTCAATTGAAAAGCAACAGCTTTGAGATCGAGGGTTTCGTCGAAACTGATATTTGTAGGGTGGGTGTCATACTTCAATCGCGTCATATAAACGATGGGTCCTGACCACCCTTATTATGGTTCCCTGAAACACGCCTCCTAGGATGAATTCCAGAGGCGATTTTTTCGGGAATCATAAATCGGCGGGAGCACACAACGGAAATGGCGGCTTTGAGAAGATCTCGACGATTTTTTCATAGATGCGTCGCTCGGCGTTTGCGCCTTCCCCATTGTCGTCGAAAAAGTCAGCGATGAAATTCGTCCAAGCGTGCGTTTTGGCTTCTCAGACGTGTGTTACACCATCTTCATATTCTCACAGTGCGTACCCGTATGTAGATCATTCTCCTTGAACGCAGCTCGTGGTACCAAAAAAAGGCTGTACAACGCGGCCTGATACAAGATAACCGAGCATCTGGTATGAGACAACAAACTTGCACCGCAATACCAGTCAATGCGCAAGGGAATGGTACTGTGGGCGGTGATAGACCATCCCGAACCACTTGTGAGCCACTTGTGAGCCACTTGTGAGCCGAACAGAAAAGCCAAGAAAAAGCATTATGGTATATGCGTACACTAGAGTACCAGAATATGAATAGGAGTGCGAAGGCACAAAGCGAAGGAAAATAAACTAAACTAAACAAGCAACAAGCAACAACAACAAGCCACAACAACAAGCCACAACAACAAGCAACAACAACAACAACAAGAACACAAGAACTAAGATGAACATCAGCAAAAATAAGGATTTTACCACGTACTTCGTAGTCGCAGAGAGATCACCAGATCGGCAGTTCGGCGAGCACCCGTCTACCCTCGTCACTGCCGAGCCCAACGATTCACAAATATACCTATAATACACGTACGAAGTATATACACAGCATGAGCAAATACCTGGTACATATACACGAGTTTCGACGAACTCCTCGAACCCACATACAAGGTTTCCAGCTTTGTTGCAACAAATGTTCAGGGAGAATGAGAAAGCACTTGTGCCGACAACATACACCTTACCGGGTATTAATTGTCCAGACTGCCGTCGAGGGGAAAACCTCCCATACTAACATTAGCATAATACGACTTGAGCTGGCGGACAGTGAAAACGATGACAAACTTTGCACACGCTGCACAGATCACGACCTAGATCATCTGTACAGCTCCTCAGCTGCCGTTATGAGATGCTGTGCAGGATCTGTACAGTACAGATCCAACCCAGGGAACATGTCCTACTGCTGTAGATCATGCAGAATATCACACAGCTCCCACGCAGAAACATGAGCTAGATCATACAGATCATACAGACGGGAGACGTATGTATAGCTGCCTTGGATTATCTAGATCATGAACTGTGAGGATCTGCTATATGTTCAAGGTGCGATTTTTTCACAAAGTATACGTACCATGTATAGTGTAATTTTTTCACAACATATACGTACCATGTATACCGCTGTTGCTGGGAATACTTCTTCCGTTTTGTGCTCATATCAAAGTCCGAACAGGGTTTATATTGTCGGTCAGAGTGGTAAACGCCAACACCACATGCCCTGTGTCGCAAACTAGACGGTCAACTCACCAGACCGGCAGCACCCTTTTCCCTCCTCGCAGCCGAAGCCTTGAGCACGTTCGCCGTGTCAACGGTCTCGTGCCTGCGGTTTACGGCTTTGATCTCGTCCAGAGCATCCATGATCTCCAGCTCGATTTTGGAGTCAAGCGTTCGGTTCTCGAGCTGCTTCATGTTGTCGCTCTTTTCCTCTTCCTCCCTAACAAAAGGGCGCAGTCCCAAGCAATCGCGTTAGCTGCGAACTCAATACTTCACCCATCGGGCATATCAGATAGATCATCTACAAACAGACCAGATATATCATCTTCAGACAGATCATCTACAGATAGGTTAAATAAATCATCTGCAGATAGATTAGATAAATCATCTAGAGACATATCAGATAAATCATCTTAAACAAATCAGATAGATCATTTACAGGTAGATCAGATAGATCATCTACAGACAGATCAGATGTATCATCTAGAGGCAGATCATAGATAATCTACAGACAGATCATACCAGGTTAGGAACACATGCGTCCTGCAAGGTTTAAATCGTGGAGTAAGAATTGATTATCTGACGGAGGTGTGGAATACTGCTGCGGGTATCACGCTGCTACGTAGCACGTGATAGACTATATAAGAGTTTAGGTGGTATGTTTTCCGGGCATCTAGCTGCTCGATATTACTAGTCCAGCGTGCGGTTTTCAAGCTGGAGTATGCTGTCGCTCATTTCCTGTCCCCCTCGGCACGGCGTAGACGCAAGCGTTCGCCTCAGCTACCTTATTTTTTGCGGGTAGAGAAGTACCTACAAGTACCCTGGCTGCCAGAACTTTCGCCTATGCAAGCATTTACTACCTGGTATACAGTTTCGCCGGTATCTTTCGGAGGCCTGGCTCTCTTGTGTTCGCCTTCTGTTGCCTGTTTGTCGGTTCACGACCTCAAGTGTCGACATACCAGGTGTCGAATATCGATATCGTGTCGGCCTGAGTTTTATAGATATGATATCTTATCGAACTCGATCGATATCCCATCACAAACGTCTAATACTATACTGAAATAACATATAATACGTACCTGACAATCTTGTGCTCGTCTTCCACATTGAAATCAGCTCGAGTTGACGTTTCGTTTGTCGAAATCGAATAGGCTTTGATTTTTTAATTTAGGATGCGAAATTGTCCACCGATATCCACCACTACTATACACCGAAAACGTAAGCTCCATTTCATATCCATATCAGAGTCCACGTGGTGATTCCGAATGAGGACGATGACTACAGTACCTACCAGGTACCAGGTATACAACATGACACATACCTGGCTTTTTTGTGCTCGTCTTCCGTTGCTTGCTTGTCGGTCCAAGACTCGAAGTTTCGCGAGGCCCCCGTCTCCAGCTCATAGTCTCCCTTCTCGGGGTCAGTCTTGAAAGTGATTTCCCTGGGAACCGCCCCAACCACCAACCACAAGCAATGCGCACCAAGGGTTGATTCCACTTGCACCATGAGCTGGGCAATCATTCGACGGTATGCATGCATACATACAATCCCCGGAGTTCCACAGCTGTCGGATTTCGTTCCCCTCAGTAACGGCTGCTAAGATGTATCCTGCAGTTGGCCACATAAAACCCGGAGCAAGCGCGATCCAGGCATCACACACAGCTTGAGTCGTCGTCACACAAGCAACGAAGGCACTATTCGTTTGTGCTGTGAGCTGGGCCATGGTGCGATGGTATGGTGTGCAGAAAGTCATGTGTGATTCGTGTATCAGGCTTGCAGCGCATCCGAAATTTCTGTTTCAAGTGCCCTTTCCCCTCGCCCAAGTGGATTTGTCGGGTGCGGCACAAAACACCTCAAGCGAATTTACTCTCTCGGGACTTCAGACCGCAGAACAATTACCCGGCATGGTACGTAAACCGCGACGATGACAGCGATGGCTGCCGCGCGCTCTGAGGGATGACACAATGGTTGGTGTCCGCGAGTCGCAATGTTTGAATGCAAGGACCCGTACGGCGCGAGCGCAAGCAATGCCATCCTACCCACGCTGTGGAGCGCTCAAGCGGCTCGTACACGGTTGATGATACCCCGATCCGTACCACAATTTTCTTGGTCGCTACCTTCAACACCCAACGAGGTTATGAGCGATACCCCTATCCCCTGATCGAGGCATGCGCCGCCATCCATCCCTTGCAGGAATAGTTGAGGGTCCACGTCAAACAACAAAGAACCGCAGTGCTTCTGCTTATTTTGTGTCCCGGGTACGCTTGTGTTATATTCCATGGTACGGCCTCTTCGGGCGGGAACACTAAGGCCCGGTTACGCATAAACACGGAGAGCAATCCGGTCCTCACGTTTCCATTGAGAGAGTGTTACGTACTCGTATGTGTACTTTTACAGTTTGCTTGAGCTGCCAGCTCGCGCGACGTCGAACGCCCAGAGCACGCGCCACGAAGCCCGGCTGGGGCCCGAGCTTGCACCGTGAGTACACGCGGGCCCCTTGCGTGCCCAGCAGCCGAGGAAGCGAGAAAAGGCCCGCGGCGGCCGGAAGAGAAAAGTTCACCAACGTGCCAAAACAGGGCATTTCATGCATCTCCATATCATATGTTGGTGTGGCAGCAGAGTCGTCGCGCTGTGATATTTACACGCAACACATCAAAGCAACAGCGTGTTTCTACTGCACCGGGTACAATGTAACAATAAAGTCGACGTGAAAATCACACCGGTGTCACCCAAAAGAAGTATTAATACTAATGAATAATGGAACACCTCGAGGACACCACCAAGCACGCAAATACCGTGGTATAATGAGTTTTTGAGGAATTTTCCGACCTCACGAGCATTTCTATGTTCGCGTATTTGTTTCCAACGACTACTTCGAAGTCTTTCAATAGCCGGCGAGGGATGCAGCTGTGAATGCAAAGGGCGCATGGTACCGTGAGAGGGACTCTTGCGACTGACTGACGGGGATCCTCAGGGGCGCTGAGGGACCATCGATACGCATAATATCGCTCATCCCATTGTTAACGTCAATCCATTGAGGCGTGCCTCTCCGAACAATGCCTACCATAGGCTGAGGTTGACCCATATAGGGCGAAAACTGAAGCCTCATTTTGGGGACGATCTAACCAAATTCCAAGTAGTTTGTCCCCAGAACGGGACTGCAGTTTTTGCCCCGCAAGGGTGAAGACACACAAAAAAACGAAACATGAAATCGAAATGAGCATTCCCATGGCCTGCGTGTACGTACAGCGAAAAATGTCGTAAACCATAAAAAATGGGATTCTATTACGGGGGGGCATAGTAAATAGGGACCAAATATAGTTGGTAAAACTAGTGCAAAATAAAGCTTTTGTGCTTACCGTAGGTCCTACTTAATATGGCCCCCCGTAAAAACAATATTGGGCAGATCCTCACTTAATTTCAGTCAGGAACGATTTGGTCAGTACCCTCAAGGTGAGTCAGAAAGGATTTCGTCAGTGTGCCCTTAAGGTCTGTCAGAAAGGAATTCGCCAAAAAGTGCTGCCTCTACGGTGACACGCATATTTCCCTGCGCAACACTGGCTTGTATCATGTATATACTGCAGGGCGACTGGGGGCATGCTCATTCTATACCCTGAAAAAACTAGTGACTGCGACGACAACATGTTTAATCGTCCATGGCTCATAATGCACACATCTACATTGCATACTCCTGAAACCACGTCTGTCTGCCTGTCTGACATCCTGCTCTCGCCATCGAGGGTGTTTAAGCCCCGTGTTCCACAATCAGTGGAACACTGGGCCACATGCCGCGTCAAGTAGTGCGCACATGTAGAAACAATATTTGCGAACTTTGCTGGCTGCAGATGACATATTTCATGAAGGAAAACGAAACCTCCTGATCCCCGGGCACGATGGTGTCAACAGGCAGTGGTGTCGATCACCCTGTCTCGGGTGTAGCTTTCGCGTGACCCGTCGAAGCTCTACTCCTCTTCCTGAAATGCCAGCGCAAACGCAAACTGCCATTTACTGACTGCACCGGTACATATTTCATCGTCGATCGCTCATTCGTTTCTTGGGTTATCGTGTGCGCACATAACACTATTCGCGAACTCGCTGGCTGCAGATGATACAACTGCTGCAAAAGCGAAACCTCCTGATTCCCACGTAATGATATCGATGGCTGCTTGTGCCGCCATTGTAGGCACAGACTGCAACCGGTACATGGTTCATCGTTCATCCTCTATAGTTGTTTCATCGTGTGCGCACATCATGACAATTGCGAACTCGCTCGCTGGAGATGACACATGTGATTAAAAAACAAGACCTTCTCTCATGCCCACGAGATGGCATCGTTGGCCTGTGTCGCGGTTGCAGTGCAGTACTGACGGCAACCGGTAGACGCTTCATCGCCCATCGCTAGCCACTTTTCGTTCAGCGTTCATCGTTCATCGTGTGCGCGCATAATACTACTTGAGAACGAACCCACTGGTTGCAGATGACACGATTGAAACCTCCTGATGATCTCCGCTATTTATTTATTTTAATCCTCCGGCGGATTGATAAAAATAAAGCTTAAGCTCACCACACTTCCACGTTCGCGATTTCGTGTCGTGTGCCAATTTAATCCTTAGATGGTATCGATAGCGGGCGCTGCCGTTGAAAATACTGACTTAGGCCGGTACACGTGTCATCGCCAGTCGTCCATCGTTTTATCGTGTGCGCACATAATAAATAGTATTTGCGATCAAACCCACTGGCTGCAGATGACACAATTGATGTAGAAGCGAAACCTCCTAATCCCTACGAAGTGGTATTGATAGCTCGTATCGCGGTTGAAAGTACTGAATGCGCCGGCACACGTTTCATCCCCAGTCATTAATCGTTCTTCGTTCATCGCTCAGCGTTCATCGATCATCGCGTGCGCACACAATACAATTTGCGAACTTACTGGCTGCAGACGACACACTTAAGGCAGGAAGCGAAACCTCCTGATCCCCACGAAATGGCATCGATGGCTGCTTGTACCGCAGTTGCAAGCACTGACTGCGATCGGTACACGCTTCATTGTCAATCGATCATCGCTCATCGATCATCGTCTGCGCACATAATGAATAGTATCTGCGAACGAACTCACTGGCTGCAGATGACACACTTGATGTAAAACCTAAACCTTCTGATGCCCAGGTAGTCCTCGCCGATGCAGTCTTCCTTGAGAGAGTTGAACTTTTTCCCCCTTAACAACGCACACGAAACGAAAAACAAAGAACAAGCAAGCAACAACAGACACGTCAAATATTAGAGACGAGTAATTGCAGGGGGCGGGTATCGTGCCGTTTCAGCTTACGAACTCCGTACAATGATACAACGAAATATCGCTCGCTATTGTGATATACCCTGGTAACAACTATGGTACGATGATGCTACAACTTACCACCGACGTCTTTGTGACAAGCATCATACATTGGACAGCTCACCATCTATATCATCTGCAGGTAGACTATCTACATAGATAGATCAGATAGATCAGATATATCCTTAGCTAGTGTTGTGAAACGTTGTGCAGGAGAAGTGTAGTGCAGATCCGACCCAGGACACATGTGCTACCAGATCATGCAGCTCACACGGCTCCCATGAGGCAACATGGGCTACATCATACAGATCATATAGATCATACAAATCATACAGATCAGGATTGTATGCGCCCTGAAGGATCTACAGTACATCATGTAGTGGGGATTGATGAGCTGTCTGATGTGGGGAACATTATATGAGGGTTGATCAGCTGTCTGATGTGGGGAAGATTAAATGAGGGTTGATCAGCTGTCTGATGTGGGACACATTATATGATGGTTGATCAGCTGTCTGGTGTGGGGAACATTATATGATGGTTGATCAGCTGTCTGATGTGAGGAACATTATATGAGGGTCGACCAACTGTCTGATGTGGGGGACATTATACACCGCTCTGGTTTCTGCCGAGAAAACAAGCCTCCGTTTGATATTAATAACACACTCCAAACGATGATGTAACTGGCGACGGAAGCCAAGGTGGTAAAATAGTACAGGAGTGGTCCCTCTGCGGTGTCGGTTGAGTGCCGGCCACCCGCTATAGTGCCTCCGGTGCAATCGCTTGACACAGATGGGCTTGTTAAGCAGTGTGGGAGTGTGCGGAGTAGATAGTGCCGGTTGCCGCTATAGTGCTGGTACTGTCGGCTGGCTCATACCGGCACTATAGCAACGACCACTGCTGACTATATTCTAATTTTGACATATGGTACCGATGCAGACCTCTTTCAGAAAGTTGAACTCCATTCATTCCTGGCACAGCTAATGTACAGACCATTCATACTTCGTGATTTTAGATACTTCAAGGCAGATGGACCATCAGGGACGGGTATAATCTGCGCGACCTAGCACACGTTTTCCTGGCATGGACCTGTACCATGCAGCTCCTGCACAACCTCTCACGCAGCAGGTGAAGAACTACAGATGATCTACCAGCAAATAGATAGATCATTACCTATCAGAGGCGTGAACTTCTTCCCCATTAACAAGAAAAACAACACAACATAACATGCAACAAGCAAAAAACAAGAGACATACGTATAATACATAGATGGACCCGCCAGAAGGGTGAGCACAGGCGGCGGGCATCGTGCCGTTCCATAGAATTAACTCTTGTATAAAAATACAATAATGAGGGTATGTTCCGTCGGGTATACCGGTGCATACCCGGGTATTTTTGGTGGGCGTACCGAGCTTGCCGAAGTGTCGGGTATCGGTATGGAAACAATACCGACCCCCTGATGCACAACCTCGCAGCCGTGGTTACCCCGATTGCAGGAATATTATCAGGGGTATTTGGGATGAAATTAAAAAGGCACGCCGAATATGTTCTTGAGTCCCAGACAGGGGAGAAGGGGGGGGTATGCGCTTGCTAGAACAAAGTAAGAATGTGCAATTCTGAACAACGAATGTCATTAGTTAGAATTTGCCGAGCAGCATGTCACCTTTTTGGCCTGTTTTTCGTCCCCACCTTGGGAAGGGGCGTAGCTCGTTTTATTTATGTTTCGCGTACTCTCGCATGTTATCACGGGGTAAAGCGGTAGTGCCGGTCCCTCCATAGTGCCGCCATGCGCCAGCCAATAACATCGGCACTATAGCGGCAACCGGCACTAATTACTCCGCACATTGCCACACAACGAGCAAATTCCATCTGAGCCAATCGGTTCACCGGCAATGGGCAATGTATCGGACACCGGCATAACAGAGGGACTCTCCTATATACTGCAAATAAGACTAGCAAAAACGATAATTCAAGTTTTAACGAGGCGAAAATATCAGCGACGCCTTTCGAGTTTCTTGCTTGAGGCGTCCAACGTAGGTCGCCCACTAACGAAAAAACGTTGACGACAGCAGTTGTAAAAACATAGCGTTGCGCTTACTTGTTTCTACATAGCGGCAGCGATAGCTCCACTATTTTACCCCTGTATGTACAAGACGGCACACACGCGCCTGGGATTACAGCAGTAGTTTGCCATACATCTTAGCAGTGAAGTGATAAAAGGGTCACTGCAATTCGTGTCTCACCGTACCGTAGGCAAATAACTGAACTAAAGGAGGCCGACTTGCCATGGCACTACTAGTAATAATCATGTTCGTGATTTTGGCCGGGAAGGTGGGAGGAGCCATGGAGCGATGGAGCGATCACGTCATCCGACAGCAAAAGAGTACAAACAAATACAATTCTGCCAGTAGCAAAAGGAATAATTCCGCCATCAGCACATCAGCACCTTCGCGACCATAACATGCCTACACACTTGAGTTGACAATATTCCGTGTTTCGTTTTTGGAATTTCGATGACTCGAAGGAGCCCCTTCGGCAAAAAAAAAAAACAACGAACG
>JBBMHQ010059143.1:0-15565 GCA_037834295.1 Postelsia palmaeformis
CTAGCCTGCCTGATGAAGACATCCCCAGTCTGCCTGCTGCGGATTGCTGCGGGCGGGCTCAATCTGACTGCTGTAGATAGATGGGCACCGTCTGCCTGTCGTGAACAGTCTGCCTCTGCTGTGGGCAATCACAGTCTGCATGGTGTAAGCAGCCACAGCCTCCCTGCCGTAGGCAGGTACAAAAAAGTCAGCTACGTTATTTTGGTATTTTCAACATGGCCGAGCGCGGTCATGTGCCTACACACGTTGCCTTACCACTTCGCCACGAGTATGTGCTGTGTGTACGTGCACAGAGCCCGCCGGAGCTGAAACTGGTGACGTGTGCGTCGAGCGCGGTGGTAATCGTGGACTAAACAAATGTTAAAATACACACTTAAACTCACATACGCACAAACACACACGGGAAAATGCAAATCAGGGCACCCTACTCTCGTACGATCCGGTATAAAAAGGCTTTTTTCCCCTTGGAGAACCGCCTCGCTCCGCTCGCTTGCCTCATTTTCAGGAATATGAGTGTCCACCATCGTACACTTTAATACGGGTATCCTCTGCGTCGGTGAATGATGAGGTCTTCGCGGGTCCATACCCCTGCGACCGTCCTACCGACAACCTGGAAGCCACAAAAGTAGCTAGTACATTTATCTTTTAAGTAGTATACGTTTCTGAGTATTTTTTTCAAAATTGCCTGTAACTATTGCACACCAAAACGCACACCCCTGCATCGAAACGCTCGATGTGCACATCCTGACCGTTCCTCACGACATTCAGCAGCAATCATGAGGCCCTCAAGTGCATAACAAGTATGCACTTTGCTCACGCTGGCGGTTTTGCTATTGACTGCTGAGGCGCAATCCAGGAGAAGGATATCGGTCCGAACGTACAGGACTAACTACAGGATCGACACGTGGGACGACGGGCGTGATGAGCTGTACCGAGTGACCTATTGGAAATTCGGCCTCAAATCGGTCTACACTTTCGACGCCGGGGGGCACGTCAGGACCCTCTCAGCCCGTGACACGCTCTACACATTTGATCTAGCCGCCCCATCCAGGATGCTCATGGATTCGGCCGATGACGCGCTCGAAGATGTGGAGACCGACCTTACCCCCACAATTGATTGCGCCACCTGTGAAACCACATGGAACACATTGTGCGACGTTGGTCTGACAGAGGTATGCCTGTTGGACGAGAACAATCCAGGGGACTTCGACAACGATGCGGTCAATTCGGTCAGGAGATTCTGCGGTGCCGTCGGAGCAGCATGTGCAAGGACCGCGTCTGACATTTGCGGTAGACAGTGCTTCGGAGGTGAAGTACATGACAACTTTGTGGTTAATGTAACACAGCCCTCCCTTGACAAACGTTTCTGTACGGCAATTCAACAAAGCCCATTTTGCAAGCAGGGTGCTCGACGTTCACACGGTTGACGCAACACCACGAACTCTAAGCATCTCCCCCCCCCCTTCCCCCACCTTTGTTGCTGTGGCGTGCTCTCTCTCAAAACAACTGCTCTTAATCTCTCTACAAAGCATTTCCTCCGACGCCGACAAATTTTCCGACTCCAGCTCCGATCCCCGTGCCTACTCCAGCTCCAATTGTTGGGCGCACTCCGCCTCCGATTAATGTGCCTACTCCTGCTCCGACCCCCGAGCCTATTCCAGCTTCGACTCCAGCTCCGACCCCCGAACCAACTCCAGCTCCGACTCCCGAATCTACCCCAGCTCTGACCACCGAACCTACTCCAGCTCCAGTCTCTGGTCCAACTCCGGCTCCGACCCCCGTGCCTACTCCGTCTCCGATCCCCGTGTCTACTCCTGCTCCAATCCCTGGACCCACTCCAGCTCCGATTCCCTTGCCCACTCCCGCTCCGGCCCCCGTACCCACTCCAGCTCCGACCCCCGAACCAACTCAAGCTCCGACCCTCGAACCTACTCCAGCCCCGACCCCCGAACCTACCCCAGCTCCGATCCCCGAACCTACTCCAGCTCCAGTCTCTGGTCCAACTCCGGCTCCGACCCCCGTGCCTACTCCACTTCCGACCCCCGTGCCTACTCCAGCTCTAACCCCTGAGCCCACTCCAGCTCCGATTCCCGTGCCCACTTCTGCTCCGACCCCCGAACCCACTCCAGCTCCGACCCCCGAACCAACTCAAGCTCCGACCCCCGAACCTACTCCAGCCCCGACCCCCAAACCTACCCCAGCTCCGATCCCCGAACCTACTCCAGCTCCAATCACCGGTCCCACTCCGGCGCCGACCCCCATACCTACTCCAGCTCCGACTCCCGAAGTAGGAATCAGTAAGTGGCCCTCTTGGCATATCGTCGCAATCGCTTGCTGTGGGTTGTCTGATCGACACAACTTATACTCTCCGCAGGTATCACAGCAGTAGGGTAATACGACCTATCGTTTTTGAGGCTGCTATATTGTAGGACCTAACATACATTGATCATACACTACAACCGTTCACCAGAGAACGTTGTAAGCTTAAAATGGTACACAGTCCCATGACGGAGGTGTCTGCATAAACGTGACATTGCTGTAAATGTCGAAAGTACGGCAAATTCTAAAATCAGGTGTATCTGATCCGTTTGGGACAAATTAAGGTGGTACTGAAACCAAGTGAAAAATGCCCGCCACGCGCGGTGTTCTGCCAAAGAAAATCCATCAAAAACAGTTGCGCCTAAGGCATTGAGAGTGCCACGTCGCCTCCAAAATCGAAGATGCGGTTATTCTTGAAGGTGTAGATACCACGGGCTCCACTGGGACCTGAAGAGAGTCACGGTTAATATGCTTCGTTTGTTTGTCACGTTGGGGGCGCCAAGAGTGTTTACTCTGGCTGGCACTACCCCCTCCGCTGACAGCTTCAAATCTTTAGACCGTCCCGAGGAGCCACCTTCTTGGCAGGGAAGTTTGTCGACGTATGATACCAAGCCTGAGACCACCTCGACGCGGGATGCTGCAGACAAAAACCATGGTGCTGCCTAGACGGCTGTGACCATGGAAAACAACACAGAGTGCACAAAACAACACCCATTAAACAACTTAAGCACGTCGAACGCCCAAGATAAAAACATGAAACCAGCGTACGCATGAGTGGATGTCGAAATATACCACACCCTCTAAAATAGACTACGGTCCAACAGCCTATTAATAGCTTCCTATCGCAATTGACTATCTGTTGCTGCCCCTAATTCCAGTCAGCTGAACGGCATCGAGCTCTATTATTCAGGCAATTTGTTTTGAACGACGACTACCTGGCCCTTTTATCCAAACAGCTCCATTGAAAAAACAGTCGTCGTAATCAGTGGCTCCGACAATTCCGGATAATGGATCTTCTCCTCGAAAAATTGTCCGTCTAATTCCCATTGACGGACAGTCTCCCAGATCGAATCCCCCGACAGTTCCAATGTATACACAGGCTCCGAGAGCAATTGTCCGGACAACTTCGAATAACAAACTGCCTTCTAATTCATTTGTCCGGGCAGTTCTCACTAGTAGACAGTATACAAAACCAATGATCCAGACAACGTTGATTATTGCGAATTCACTTCTTCATACAATGTCATTGGTAGACAGTGTCGTGTCTCGTTTCCCGCACATTTCAATATATCAGTGTTTACGGGCATTTTTGTTTCGCGAAACGTGTTTTACTTACATCTGAGCACATGGGCTCGGCGGTATCATAACGTCCTACGTGCGGGCTCAAAGTACAAAGCTTAAGTTCAGGTGTCTCGCCCCTTTCTGCTTTTGCTTTAGACAACAGACCTATGAATGCCCCTACAGGAGAGTCACGAGGTTCTCTGTCAATTGAAATTGTTCGGGCACGTGGTATCAGAGACTGGTTAGCGATTGAAGTTATCTAAAAAATTGTTTTTGTATACTGTATATCGATCGGATTCATTCAGATTATTGATATCGGGTACTGTCGAACGATCGGAATTATCTTGACACGTAATTTTGGAGACTCTCAATCAATCGATATTGCCCTGACGAATGATTTCAGAGACTCTGTCTATTAATTATGGGAATTGTCTGAACAGCTGATGTTTGGTGTATTTCTAGAAGAATAGGAATTGTCCATTCAAACGAGCTCGGAGACTGCCTATTAATTTAAATTATGCTGGCAAATGATCTCATAAGCTGTCTTGAATTGAAATTGCTTCAGCAAATAACTCCGCATTATATTCATGAGTTGGACTTGTCGGAAAAAATGCTTTCAGACCGTTCATTAATTGGAATTGTCATTACCATCGAGTTTGCAAGGACTGTGCTATTTAAAAGCCGGCAGCTGCTTGCAGAATTAAACAGTTGATGTGGTATGTACATAACAACAGCATGCTAATACTGCCTCTACAACTGGATCGTGAACTTCCCTGCAGACGTAATAATATTCAAGATTATTTGCTGTACCGTATCGAGTAGGGTCAATTTGAATGAAGGGTGTCTATCATCCTATATTTGAAAGGCACACGGCCACGACATTTTCCGAGCAATCGATTTCTCGCCCGGCATCCATCTGCAATACAGTATCCGGTCAAATCCAATTAATTTCTTATCGCCGAAGTACGTTTGTTATATTCCACTCAATTCGCAGCACCCGAAATCAATTGTATGGAAATTTCCACTCGATGAGCTGTATCCGATGAACAAATCCAATTAATAGGCAGCTCCCGAAACCATGTGTCCATTTGTCTGGACAATAATTCCAGTCAGTGAACAACACCCGAAATCAATTGTCCGGACAAGTCCAATTGGTTGGCCAGCACCCGAAGTCAATTTGGTAATTCGGATCATCGAGCATTCTCCGCAAAAAAATGTTGAGACAACTCCCATTCGTAGACAACCCCGGAAGCCTACTGTGTTGCTTACACCCGTCCAATTGCTAGATGGTCTTCGATATCTATTGCCCGGACAATCGACAGTCGCCGAAACCGTTGAGACAAATCCCACTAACACAGCCTCACGAAATAACTGTAGACCCATAGACATCGGAATAGGGATTGTCCAAAGTGCGATTTGAATCGTAAGTATTTTTCGTACGATGTACGGAGTATGTACGAGAGGGGATATAGAGGGGAAAAACACTGTACCTATCTATGGCCTCTCTTATCGGTTTCATGTTGGCCAATATCGGTTGAAAGCCAGAAAGAGTAGCCAGAAACAGGTGTACCTTGGCCTGGTCGTGCCGAAATCGGTTCCGATGTCAGCCTAGCCAATAGCGGGGCTCCTGGGGTGTGTTTTGTACCAGGTACTTGTTTTATCATGTAACCGGTTTTGGGCGAAAAGTGGTCTGGTATACCTTATCTTGTCGAAAAGAAAACTGAAAACTCCTAAGGTACTGGGTCGTCTAGTCAAATACTAGATTATTCGTCAACCAAAAATGGCCGCACTGAGTACACTGCTGTAGGCGCACTCACGGACGCTATTTCAGAGGCAGTACTATTGACAGTAAGCATAACGCACTGCAAGGGTGGGATGGGAATCGGTCTGTTGCAGACGCGAACAAATACCGAGTCTATTCGACAGACCAGTTTGATCATCGCTTTGTTTCTGCGGACGGAATTGCTCTTTCACCACCCCACCTACTCAGTTAAAAGATAGACTCGCGCTTGCGACACATACCTAAAACTCAACACAGGGAACGAATTAGATTAGTGCATTGAACAGCCACCTAAAAAAATGGGAAAAGTGTGGAAGGCTGGCTCTGAATGATCTGAACCTATGTTGTTTCTTCCATCCGATCTGGAAATGGAGAGCATTCGCGTTTTCAAGACCATATTCGTACTTGTTCTGCGGGGAAGCACTATGCGACGTTACCAATAAATATGTATGTGGCGTTTCCTTCGATAGGAGTTCGTGCACACAGCGACCCAACCTGATATTGTAGCCGACACAAAATTTGTTTCGAACCTCTTGAGTCAATTTCTCACAGTGAAATTTGAGTAAAAATATATCGAGCTGGAGGAGGAAACAACTACAACGTCCTATCTATGTTGTACCTGGCTCATCGTGCCAGGCCTGAACACAGCCGCACGCGCAGTGATCGTCACTGCACCCGGCTCTATCGTCGTAGCGAAGACAAAGGCCATCTGTGACCGTGCCTTGGTGCAGCGTTAAGCGATTGACTCCGAAAATTCGAGTGCGAACATATCACTGCTGCCTCGAGTGAGAAAACATTCGAACATCAACACTACACCGTACCCACTGTCCGGAAATATAGGGACGATTCGTAAACGAATGTACTGTGTCAGGGGTGATCGTGGAAAAGTTCAAACCATACGTCACACCCGCAGAGGTCGATATGTTTTAACCGTTGTTACCACATGATGAAATAATATAAACAGTTACATATATGGTCCTCAATTTCATGTTTTGACCTGGTTGTAGTAACCGTTTCCCCCCTACCCCCTGTCTTAGACAAGATCACATTATGAGGGTTACTATTGTTTTCCCCTGGCGGCATTGATTGATCATGGCAATGGTGATACACTCATATTTCCGGCCAGTGCTGTAGGTAGAAACAAGTACATGCAGCACCACTAGCCTGGAGAACGTCAGCTGCGTATTATACGCAGCCTTGACCGTAAGGCTTAAGCCTGGCTGTATGCACAGCATCCACGTGCCGGTCAGCCGGAAGCGGGGCGCGCTTTCACGGACGTGCCGGCATTGCCGTCGAACGCCCGGTCGCGGTGAAGTGCATCATAGCATCGCAACACCTATACAATCATGGACGATTGTGTGCGGTTATGTGGTTCATTCTGTTTACACGTCTTGCTGAGCCACGGTGAACCAGGACCACATGGGCTATGGCTTGATGTGTAAGAGTATGTCTCACAGCTTAAGCAGCGTTCTCGTGGTGCATGCTGCCAATCCCAAAGGCCGACCAGAAATTTGCGGTTCGGCACGTTGGCGCGTCCGTGTCTACGCTGCTGCTTCACGCTCTGGACATGGTTGTGCGCTGTCCGGCAGCAGGTTTTGTGCAAACCATGCGTTTATTTACCTCGCAGCCCAGCGCCGCGACGTGTACCCCCGCGCCGCTTGTTCTCTTTTACTTCAGAGACAGCATCATCAAAATGTGTTCAGGTGGTAAGCGTTCCTTTTCCCGTCACGCATCGGAAAATTCCCGTCTTTAATATGCCATCGTTTTTGAGTGCGAACTATACCAAATCTGTTTCCATGCCGAACAGTAGGTAGCACCATGTAAATAATGTATCTCAACTTGAACATTGTAGGAATCCCTTCATCAAAAACGCCACTACCTGGTAAATGAAGCTACTGCATTGGTGCGCTCGTCCCATGCAATTACCTTTCCGTGTATGCCCGCAGGCGCATGTAACCTGAACCCCTGCCTAAATGTAGGGGCATGCTCCCTCGACCCCGCCGGCGGCCGTATATGTTCATGCGCTACTGGCTTCGGGGAATGAATTGCCAGACTGGCACCTCAAGTGAGCACCACTCGCGCCCAACGCGAATAAACGGCATGCGTCTCCTCCGAGGGTAACATTGTGTAGGAAGAGGCGCTGCAAACCGTGTATCTCTGCTTGAACAACAATTCCAGCGTTTCGTCCAGGATGCCATTGTGTAAAAAACGGCTGACGGGAGCCGTTTATCTGTACTTGAACGACGATGCCAGCGGAGTCACTTGGTCGACGTGCTTTCCTGAAAAGATAAATCAACCATCTGTGTTTGCCTCGCTGGTGTGCGTGTGTGAATTCATGTCTCGTCATTTCGCAGCTTTGGCCCCATTCTTCATCGACCTCGAGTTTATCGGGACGTGGACGCAGGCACGCAGAGACGTTTTTCAATCTGCTGCTGACAGGTAAAGGCGGTTATGAACCAACTATACACGGAATAACGCCTGCGATATCGTGGGTCGCCCGCCTCTTACCGCGCCCACTCCTTTATATTTCGTTATTATTGCTCGTGGCGGGCCACCTCTCGGCTCAAAACTGATGTACCGTCTTCATGATATGGTGATATCACACGAGTCCTAGAATGTGTAATATACGCCCGTACTCGAACTAATTGTTTTTGAGGTCCTTGCAGTCGTTCGCCAGACATTGGTACATGCACAGAACACTCGATCGTCACCCTTCATGGTAGCACCCCAAACACCAAACATCGTGTGCAGGTGGTCCAGGATTGTTACCCATGTGCCGTGTGGAGGGTCCTCCTTAAACCCAGCTGGCCGTCTTGTGATTAGCTCTACGCTGGAGGAAATCGACGGGGCCGGAACAGAAGAAGGGAATGTACTCGGTTTCGCAGGCCCGACCGCTATATGGAATGAATGCCCAACCGTGAGCTTCATCGGGGCAATGACGTTTGATATTTTTGACGTCAACTCCGTCGAAGAAGACGGCTTTCTCGAGGGACTCATCCTCCACGAAATGGGACATGTCATCGGTGTCGGGTGAGTGAAGCAATATGTTACAGCGAGGGGTACTGCATTGGCAAACATGCCGGCAATCCGTGGGATAAAATTTGACGTGGACACGGAAACAAGGCAGTGCCGTCGTGTCCCTGGGTTGGCGACGATTCTCTTGTTTTGATCAATTATAGTAGTATTCGTTGGATATTCACACATGGAAATAACCAGGAGAGAGTTCGTCGCGCTTGGCACTAGAGGTGAATTCCCGACGTACTGTAAATGCGCACCCTTATTTAACGTGACAGCTTCCAGGAATATACACAGACCATGCAGCCTACTGCCGACATGCGCGCTCACAGGGCGGAGCAAGTCACACGTGTACATGTTCGGGAACTTGGCAGCATTAAACATGTCGACCATTCCAAGAACGGGGGATGCGTTCAGTGTCAGATCGCTCTGACATAGCGAGGACAGCACACCTATTTCCGTCTACACTTGGGCCGTCTGTGGAGAAACGTCAAAGCAAGCGACGCCACACAGCTTCTACATGCGATGAATAATTCGTCATTAAGCCAGAAGCTCAAATTGATACAAAAGTCATTTTATGTTCCATATTGAGTATTTGAGTGGCAATGGGTCTGAGTATATAACGTGGCCACAGCAGGAAGGTCCATAGTATTACATCGCTGTTGATTTTCCTTACTTCTCCTCCCAGCAGACGGCCTTCCGATTCCTAGCATGAGCGTAGGAAGTGATGTATACGCCATGTGTTGTGAGTTGAGCAACACGACACACGCTGTACCGTCGCTGATTAGGCAACTGAAAATAGTGGAACATATCCTCGTGTCTGCTTTGTCAAAACAAATTCTGGGTATATGGTGTCGTCACCCAGAACTCTGTGGGGGGAAGACTTCGCTGAGTGCTCAACGTGCGACAATAACGGAAGCCCCACCTGGACGTGCCCTGCCGCCGTAAGTACGTATGCCGATCTTGGCGGCTCTGGGGCCGATATCGTTCAGACAGGTTCAGTGGGAGGTGAGTGAGTGCGTTTGCTCACGGGATACGTGACGAATCTGACTCAATTTGTCCCTGCTGCAGAGAGGTGTGAACGGTTGAAGGTTGTTCGTGCACATGTGGAGAATGAGAAGTCCAGTATGATACTCACATAGTACCTGTTGACAACGCATCATACTTTGTCTAACAATAGGCATCTAGACACCTAATTATGACCTTGCTAATATGGCCGTGGGTGTTACCGCTTGCACTAGCTTCCATCTACATGAACAAATTATCATACCTGACTTCGTCGTCGCGACATCCCGTCAACGCTGAATTGTCCAATCAATTTGTTCCCTCTCAGGATCAAGCTGCGGTCATCTGGACGAAGCTATTTTCGGCGATGAGTTAATGACCCCATTAATTGACGATGTGAGAGGTTGGGATGACAAGAAAGAGTTGCTATCACAACTGTGAACTTAGACACATACTTCGTACCATTTTTTTGCGATGTTCGGCAAAATATTGAAAACTGCTGCAGCTGCAACAGGAGCAATGCCCTGTCCGGGGCTCGGTACACAGTAGAACTCATGTTGAGTTTCATCTGCTATTGATAGCAGACAGTTGGTAAGGGCCGCAGTCATCTGGCCTGAATGCTCGTTCAGAGTGAGTTGGTTACCTTCTGAATTATGTATGTGAGAGTTGGCTTGGCATAATCTATGTCTTTGAAGTGTAACCTACTACATATTTCGATGTTAGGCGCGTTATGGATCTCGACAGTAGTTGCCGTTTGAAAAAGTAGTATCTCCTACTCGTTTGTACACTAGCTTTGCTTGTCTTGTGCGACATATGTTTCTGAGTTTAACAGTCGATAAAACGAACGGTCGTTTTCCGCTATGACTCTATTACGTCGCAGATCATGTCCCTGTCCAAGATGACTGCGGCAACTCTCGATGACATGAATTACGTCGTCGACCCAAGCGCGGTGAGCGTCGACAAGACTGATGAGGGGCAGGCTTAAATCGCCCGAAGAATTATGGTATGGTAGATATTGAGCTGGCGTTCCCGAACCAATCTACCAGAGGCCGACGTCTCTTCGTCAACCCCGAATCTAGCACGTACTGCCGCAATGCAACTGACACGTGGAGTGTGCGGTTGAGATCACACTCCCAAACATACCACGCTGCTGCAGTAAGTCAAACCAGATCGGTATTTGTCGTCCGTTGCCAATCAAAATAGCAGCAACATTCCGGTTGGTTGCGCAACAAACATGGTTCGATACGAATCACCTTAGTCTTACTGCTGCTGTATCCAATCTCGTCCTCACGTCCGGCGTTGGTTGCTTCCTATGTTCCCGGCTACATTCAGGTGGATGCATACGCGCTACCATCCATTTGCCCGGTACGTCTTTCACGAGCGAGTTCGATTCGAAAAATGTTCCGCCGATATCCGCGGCACAAAGCAGGCTTTTGTTCTGCGTCTTGTTGGTGCCATCGTTTGTCTCTTTCAGTTTGCCTCTGAGTCTACAAAGCATGACAGCTGACGCAGCACCGTAGTCGCCACACGCTCGATAAATGGTGTGTTTCTTGCGTCGGAGCATCGTAGGCGTGAAATGTGCGAGCTGCGCGAAAACGTGCGGCGTAGTGCATGACCTGGGCGCATCGTTCAATCAATCGGCAGCCTTTTTGGACCTTGGACCGATTTTTCGAAAATCGGTCACCTGTGACATATTAGATAAAGCGTATATCAATGGCTCCCCCAAATTCGATTGATGTGGTGGTGGCCGAAGTACGATGCCCGCAAATATCACGGCGGCGAATCATAGCGCACATCCTACGCTTGTTTTATTCGTCGTTACATTACAGGTGCTTCGATTGAAGCGGGGCCAGGGTCGACCAAGGTTATCAGCGACAATGCCGTGGAGGCCATTATCCTTGTTGCGGACAGCGATGGCAACTTTATCGAGGAACGACCCGGTTTCGTAATGCAGTTTTGAGCGACATGGGCGAACCTCAGGGCTGACGTTAGAGCACATGACCCCATACGCCTAAGCTAAATGACACCCGCCTAGGTAATATTACTACCTCATCGAAGTGTGTCAGGACCGTCGGTAAAGCGTTCGGCGCACGGGTTGGTACGCATGACCATAGTTTCATTGAGGCCGGCGTCACAGTTTGCAAAAGTTGTTTAATGAGTCACGATATCAACTAGCTTTGTTGATATATTCGGTGTGAAGTAAATCGAGACGGCGCACATGCTGGTACCTAGGGGTGAAGATACACGCGAACGAAAGGGAGTCCGCGACGAAGGCAAGATAGGCAGGTCGTCTCTAACCACATGGTTTGTAACTCGAAGATCAAGAGGGGTAGGCAATTTGGTGTTGGATGTTTACCTGTCAGGTTGGCGACACGCATTGTTTCTTCCTTACACCGAGTACATAGACGAACTAACATGCGAAACACAAACACTCACGTACTAAATGGTCGCGTATTCTATACTTGGTGGATATTTATGCGACAGCTGCCAGCAAGCGCAGCACTGAAGACAGTCGAGTCCTGGGGAAAGCCTACTTTACGTTACATGGAATCCGATGAATGTGCTGAGGAGTGCATTGGAACCAAAATGTCAATCGTCGTCAGCCGATATTGGGGTTGGAGGATTCAGACTATATTTGTTTTCGATAATGGGGGATATGTTAATGATCGGAGTTACTGTATAGTATATCATAAGGGAAACACGCCTTCTTCTCTAGTAGGTAATACCTCGTATGATCACAGGACACACACATACGGTGTAACCAAGTAAAGTCACAGGGAAGGGTTTGGGACTGACTTACGGAAGCAAGTGATGTGATGAGGTCTACCTCAACATTGAAGATGTCTAAGACTGACGCGCTACAGACAACACGCGCGCAGGTTTCCATCCACAGTACTCATTAAAAGGTGTTTGTTCATTGGGAAACTTTTCGTGAACGGAACTCAAGGGAATTGGGCTGCTCTCACGAGTACCCCAGAAAGTTTTATCTATCGCTTCGTGGTGTATATGACAGAAGCAAACGATGGAGCATTGCTGTAGTGATGTGAAACAGATGTGAGCAAACCTCAGGAATGGACTGTGAGTGTAGGTAGGAATGAATGAAGAGGCGGCGTGGAAGGACGGGGAGGGGTGTGACAAGCTGAACTCTATGAAACGCAGCAGCCACACTGCTTGGCATGTTGACCACATCATGAAAACAAAAACTATATCAAGCACGTGTCTTTTTGTCGGATTCGTTCTTGTAATCGATTCGTACAAACTATCATCGGCAAGGCCCCTCAGGATGAGTCGCTGCCACGGAAAAAGGTGTCGTTCTACCGGTGTCGGTACGTCTCTGAAACTGTGTCGCGCACATGGTCATGACATGCCATTTCTTTGAAATATCTTCAAGGGCCGTTGACTGGCCTGGATGCAGATACTGGGAACGCATTGTATTCCGACCTCGTATAATATCAAGTTTACAGCGCAGATGTACGAAACTTTAGCGCGGGTCCGCTGGGACTGCAAGCTCCATATCTAAAGTATCGATCCCTCCGAAAAAATTAATGACGAACACCCCAGAACGCCTTCATTCAGCCGTCGGCCATCGCTTGTAATCGAGCCCAACCTAAAAAACTTGTACTTCGTTTGTCCGAGGCCTGTCTATACTTTCCTCAAATCTCGAAGTATCGTTTTTATATATACAAAACAACGAGCTTGGCTAAAGCGTTCACCAGAAAAAGGCCGTCGGTGGACCAGGACACGTCGAACTTCTACGAAAAGGTAATATTCGCTCGCTCCACTTCGTTGTGCCCCTTTTCCCCTCAGGTTATTTTCAGTTGTCTCGGGCGATAGTGTGAATCATTGAAGCATTCATATCCTTCCCAGTTGTATTGAAAGCACGCGGGATCGTGAAATTGCTCGGTGGTCGCACGCCCAATGCAGTAGCCCTCGGCCTTACTCTAGGTTAAACTACCGACAACTGGGCCATCGCCACAATAACGATGTGCGCTATGTTAGGTCTTTCAATCAGACCGAATACCCTCGCGTAGAAAGCTGCGTGCTTGCACCAACCTCCAGACTGTGAACAAGCCAGGGCTCCCGCCCAAACGTCCATGAAGACACCAGGTACCCCGAAAGTGTAGATAAATTTTCAACAACGGGAGCGATAGTTTGGACGTGCACAACTCGTTAGCCACCGGGGTCCTCCCCCTTGGCCTTCTCAGCCCAGCCGGAACAGGATATCGGTACCTGATGACTCGTGCCCGGTACCGGTGTCGAGTATATGGCGGGCGGTAACCTCTGATGTCGGCCGTGCGTGCGCGTGCGCTGGTGACGTCACGCTGACGGAAATTGCATCTCCCATACCGTGTATTATCTTTGGCGCGGTCTGTCATTCCTGGGCAGGCGATGGGCCTCCTTCACGAAAAGTACGAGTTCCGTGCCATGTAAAGTAGAAATGACAGCATATCCCAAGTGATTAAGCAAGTAACAGGACGGGAACTAGGCGGACGTGGCGCGTGGGGAGTTTTGGAACCCTCACCGCGGAAACAAGGCGATAACCAACGCAGGCAAAAAAATAAATAAGACAACAACTGCTTGCAACCAATCGATGGGCCGACAAACGCCACAAGTGTATCGAGCGTTACAAAGGGGCGCTAGGCGGAAAACGCAAGAAGGCCAGTGTGCGGTGCGCACATTCTACGTGGGTATTGTTTACGCCAACGACGGTTCCTTCTTCGCTATGGCGAGAATATTTTAAAGGCCTGCAGGCAACACCTGTGTGTTTTTGTTGGATTGCGGCAGATGAGGTACGATGGGCGGGATAGGTCGACACCATCGGGTTTGACTGCGTAATACAGCTAGGAAGCTGGTGGAGGTACCATGCAGGCTACGGGTCAACACCGAGTACGGCTAAACCCCAAGAAGGCGACAAAGCGAGATGTTGAGCAGGACGCCCTAGCAGTGGAATCCATCAGTTCTCGACTGGATAATTTTTATTGGTTGCGTGCGTTTCCACTGATTGTTACAACTCAGGCCACGACAAATACCTTATTTTGTGCCACATTGGGGACCACCGGTGCTCAAGTCCACAAAGCGCATCACTTATATGTCATTATGAACGTTTAAGCGAGCACTGACGCATGGAGGGAAGGTTGCGCCGATGACCAAGGGCTGAGTGTATACTGGAGGAATACTCTTAATGATAGCGGTCTTGTGTGTGCTGGCATAAGCGAAAGAAGCAAATTTGATTTCGTCATGATTTGTTCGAGCGCACCCAAGCGTGGCTTTTCAAACACCCTTTATACAACAAAACAAGGTCGCTACCGTTGGAGCATATACTTGCGCGGCAACCAACCAGGTGAATAAAACAAGCAAACAGTCGTGGCGGGGGGAGGTTCCCTGGAACGCAAATGCGAAGCAAATCTTATGCCTCGACAGGAACGCCGCACGCTGCTGGCGCGGGGCGTCCGCCCGTGGCAACCCCGATGACCCCACAGAATCGGTGCCCCAAGCCTTGCCCGTACTTGGACTGCTCCCACGGGGCGGCCCCTGCGAGCGGGGGGGGGGGGGCGCGGAGGGGCCCTTCTTCCCGAGAAGAACCCCGTGCTGATCCGGCGTGGAGCGTACCTGGTTTGTGATCGCCGCGACGGCTCCGTGGTTCCCCTCGTCGAAGCTGTTTTCGTACCGGCCCATCGCGGCGAGCACGTCCTTGTTTTTTCCCTTGGAAGCTCCTCTTCCCAGGAGCGCGGCAATATCGACGCGCGACTGGCGGAAAAAGTGCCGCGTACTTGCCATCGACTCAACAACGATGGATGCGAGGCGCTGTGACGTTCCGAATCTTCCCCTTTGTGAGTGCTGGTACACCGAGCGGCGAGAGGACTCGAGGGCATTCATCCCCACATAGAATCCCTCGGTCTTCCCGTCTCTGGCCACCATTGATGCACGTAAAGGGTTCAAACAATTCTACCTGGCAGTGGGCGGATCTCCTCGTGAATACGCAGGAATCGCTCATGCACCATCCCTTGCAAGCCGAACTGGTCGAACGAGCTCGGCAACAACAGTTGGACCAAGCGTTCGAGGAGGTCCGTTAGCTGCGCTTCCGTGATATATCTTCTAAAAAACGCCGCTTCTGATACGTGACGCCGGACCGGGTCGGCCGTGAAAGCCCGGTAGAACACCACC
>JBBMHQ010059154.1:0-15563 GCA_037834295.1 Postelsia palmaeformis
GATCGGGTTGGGTCGGTTCGGGAGGTTTGAAAATTGTCACGGGTCGGGTTCGATCACTGTTCCCCGACCCGACCCGACCGGACCCACGAGGTTGTGGCCCGACCCATTAACAGCCCTGACGGATATGGTAGACAACACTCGGGATAATTTTCTACGTTTGCTATCTGCAGTTTATTTTCGTCTGCTGTTTGAAATAGACATCGCACAGGATTATCGGATACGCTCCTCTTTATAAGTGCGCACTGCAATTGCAGTCGACAGCACCCGAAAAACTTGGATAGGTTCTCCCAATACTCTCCTGCTGTCTGCTACAAATAGACAGCACGTAGGATACTGGGATATGTTTTCCCATTTTTTCCTGTTTCCTGTTGACCCGTATTTTTCATTTTCGGGGGGTTGCTTGACATATCGGCATGTATCTGGTGGTACGTTCTGCACGGGCGAACGTCGGAGAATCCTGCAGCTACCTTTCCTCGCAACGGCGGCAGCTAATTTCTCGCTCCCGAAGAAACGTAAACATACCGCGATCGCCTTTTTTTTCGTCAGAGTGGGCGCGAGGGTTATAACCTGGCAAAGGATGTATAGTCGTACGGCAACCCGGGAGTCGAGAGACCGCAGCCAACCCCCCTGTTCGACTGGGTAGTGTGAAGGATCCATGTGCTGGGTTTTTCACGAAATAATCACTTTTTGTCACGTGCTCACCAATGTCAAAACACCAAACAAACACAGACTTGGGAGGAGGATTACCGTCGTCTATGCCCTCGTGCCAAGAACGAACAAATCACTTCGCGGTGTGTGTGTAACGACCCCGTGCCTTCATCGCTTCTCCCGATTCCCTCGACCCCCGCCCCGTGGAAGCAGTAGGTCTTTCAAGCTTGGGCGACAGAGATCATCGTCCGGAGAGTCTGCCGGGGAGTCTGGAAATTCGACGACGAGCGAAGAAGGTGAAGGCCTCAAGCGTCTCTCTTCTAGACGCCCCCCCTTGCCGGCCGGTTGGGGGTTGCCGTACGCCTCCCCTTTAGGGGCAGCTGCGTCCGACGTCGGTGGCGCCGGTGGTATAGGTGGGGCTAGCGCGGAAGCAGGGGGCAAGTCCGACGACACTTTGAGCAAGAGCGACGGTGGTAACCCGCCGCCGGAAGGCGTCGCGTGGGGGGTGGGAGAAGGGGGTGGGTCCGGGCTGGCGGAGGGGGGGTCAAACGACGTGGACAGTGGTGATGGTGGTGGTGGCGGTCGTCATGAAGACGACGTTAGCGCGGTAGCTGGAGTGAGCGCGTGCGAGGGGTCTTCCCCCGAGAACAAGGCATTATCGTTTGAGCGGGAAGTGGTCGCGGAGCCGGACGACGACGCGCCTCTTCCCCCTTCCCCGAAACGCGCCAATTCTCAGGATTCGGTCGTGATCGAAGACGATGCAGCCGCGGAAGAGTGCCCACCGCTTACGCTAGAGGCTGGTGTTGACGGTACGCCGCTCGGCCAGGCCGAGGTCTCCGCGGGAGTTGTACAGGAGGCGATGATGCCGCCGACTCCGGTACCCGAGCGTGGCGCATTAGCAGTGGGTGGGTTAGGGCAGGGGTCGTTCGTTTTCGATTTTGGAGGGGATTTTTTAGACGTGCCACAACCGTCGCAGAGGGGCGAGCTTAACTTGACCCCCCCCCCTTGGGATGGCGAGAGAATGGGCTCGGGCGGTGTTTTTTCCCCCCCCCTCGACATGTCTCCCCCTGCTGCGCCTGCCCCCGTTGTACCACCCGAGGTCAAGTCTGACGGGTTTGGGAGCGAAAATGTTGTTAACGGGAGAGGGGAGGAGGCGGCTCCGTCAACAGGCGGGGTCGGGGAGGTGAGGCGGAGCGACGGCGAGCACGGGGGCGCCGAGGAAGAGAAGGGTCGAGGGGGTGACAAAATGGGCGAAACGACGGTGTTGCCATCGGTTTCAGAGGGGTTATTGGCGCCAGAGGAGTCGGTGGTCGACGGGGGTTCGATCGAGAAAAAGGTCGATGTTGGGGGGGAGTTGGGCGAGGAAACGGCCGGCGTTGCGAGGGGATTGAATGAGGGACTTTTCGGAGTTGCGGAGCAATTGGACGAGGGACCGGCAGGCGCTGCGGGAGAACTGGAAACAGAAGTTTTCGGCGTTGCGGGGGAACTGGACGATGAAACGGTCGGCGTTGCGGAGGAATTGGAAGAGAAGCTTATCGGAGGTTCGGGAGAGTTGAATGAGAATACTGTCGGGGTTGGCTGGGAATCGGATGAGATTATCGAAACTGCGGGCAAATTGGACGAGGAGATCGTCGGCGTTGAGAGGGGATCGGACGGGGAAAAGGCCGGTGTTAAGGGCGATCTGGATGAAGAAATTGTCGGGCTTGGCGGGGGATTGGAGGAGGAAATGACCGGCCTTGAGGGAGGACTGGACGAGGAACCGATGGGCCTCGGGGGGGAACTGGAAGAGGGGACGATCAAAGCTGAGGCGGCAGCATCACTGGCGGTGTCGCCTGACAGAGGCGCAGTGTCTGACGGCAGCAGTCTTTATACGAGCGGCGTGGAAGTCGCAAAGGGGGAGAGTGCTGGTTGCGGCACGTCTGCGACTCAAGCAGCAGTACAGGAACAGGACGCGGGTAGGGCGATAGTGTCGTTAGCGGGGGGGGAGGGAGACTGTGCCGAAGAGCGGGAAGGGTCGCCATTGACGCATGAGACACAGGGAGCGGCGTCCGCGGCGGATATGTGTGTCATTTCGGCGTGTATGGCGATGGCGGTTGGCAAGGGCCTGGAAGAGGCAGAGAGAGCCGCAGACGTAGACTCGGTAGATGAGCGAGGGGGTGTCGGTATTGGCGAACAGAAATCGAAGACGTTTGGGGGGGTGGAGGGAGCAGGGAATGCGGGGAGTATCGCGGAGCGAAAATGACGATAAGCTGCTGTAGAGTAGTACTTCCCCTCTGACTTGGCATCATTCACCTGTTTATTCGGTTGGGTTATCGGGGATTGGCGCTCACGTGTTAATTAGTCGGGCGGCAATGAGAACGGTGGTGCGGGTGGCGAGATGTGGCCTACCCGACAGTGTTCTGCTTTTGGTGACGCCTTCTCCTTCTCCCCCCTCATTATGCCTTTATCATCACTCGCGGGAAGTTTTAAGTTGCCTCCCCCTCCCCGTCTAACCCCGCCCGTCCCTTCCCTTTTTTGGTTTTTGTTATGTTTTGGTGTTTTGAGCTTGCAGCAGCAACAGTAGTAGTTGCAGCAATACCAGCCGCTGGCTGGAACCGTGGGCATTCGCGATTATTTTCTCGCAGTGTCCGCGTTGGATAGTGTTCGGGTTCGAGGCACGGTCATCGCAGTACACGGGATGCAAGCGTTTAATTTTTACGCCGTATGTGGTGGTGATGATGTCTTTGTGACCCGCCGACCGTCACGCTGGCTCCGAAGTTGACAGATATGACAGCGACAGGCTAGACAAAGGTCTGGTGGTGTAAACGCTTCCGCTGTTTGCCTGTCTGCAACGGTATGCGAATGAATACGTTTCATCCTGTGCTCATGTGCTACTGCAACTACTAACAGTTTAGTTCCGATCGTTTGCTTCCGTACCTCTGTCGGAGGGGTGAAAGCTCTTGAGACTTGGATTGCCGATCTAGGGGCACACGAGAGAAAGTGACACCACACTCCCTCCCATGCCAGGAAGAAAAACAAACCAGTGGGGGATGGGATTTCTGTACGAAATTAAGATTTGATTTTTACTTGGGAGCGAGTTGTGGCACATATATCGGGGTTTTGTTTTCTCGGGCTCCCCTGGCCGAGCTACGAGTATGAATATTTGTTATTACGTTGAGCGAGAATCGTTACCGGTTACCTTGTTACCTTCTTTTTTTTAAGTACGTGCTACCTGGTACGCAAGTGGTGACATTGAGAGCGTACGTTGAGATTGGGAGTGGGCTGTCGTCAGGTGCCTGCATCTGCGCACGACGCATCGTAACGCGAGATGGACAACACTACTACCAGGTACTATAGTAACTGTTTAGGAGATGAGGTGAAGACGGTCCATTCTGGCGAAGAACTTGAACAAAAATGCGACGGAAAAGCCGTAGAAAATAACCGGGGGGCTTTTTTCCACTGCCGACATCGACCTGTCTGTAGCGCTCTGAGGCCTGTACTAAAAAAACCAGCCGGATTCCCATAGCTCTGCTCTGGTTTCAGGTGGCGGTACCTATGAATTGTGCCTGATACGCTGCCATTCGTCGTAACATCAGCGCAGTCTTCTTTTTTTTCCTCGTTTTTTTGTTGTTCTTGTAAAAATTTTACCCTCTTTGGGGCTTCACTTGATGTGATACCTGGTATATATAGTATAAAGGCGGAACAAGTCGAGAAACATTGACGATTGCAGCAGCGCTGGCCACACCAAGCAGCCCGGGCAGCTGGGATAGGGGACGTATGTGTCTGAGCTGCAGTGTAAGGACTTGTACGGCACGCGCGCAGCATATGGTCATTCTTGTTGTACTACTACATACAGTACACGCTCTTCCTATTAATAGACGCTTGAAAAGACCGCACTCCGTCGTTTTTTTTGTCTGTACGCTACGTACAGTATATATCCAAGATACATGAGCCCCTACAGGGAGCTGACTATATCCGTATGTATGAAATGAACAGAAATGATGGTCGATCTTACATTCAACCTTCAAAGTTGCAACAAACGTTTTGCTGGCCCTCAACCTCGAAACAACAACCAGAAACCATTCAAGTGTGTTTCGTTTGGCGCAAACAAACTATAATGTTAATAACCCGGCAGAGTTCATGCTTGGGAGGGCACTTTCGAGTGAGAAACACATCAAGCAGACTAGGCAAGGAAACACTGTCCATATTATGCTAATTCTCAGTTTGTAGAACTGAGTCTCTGTTTCAGTAAATGCCAACTAGTCTGTGTCCGCATGGCATAAATTTTCGAGCACTTTCCGATGGTCGATATATAAGCTCGTTACAGGTGATATTCGTACGACGTATTCGACCCTTACGGACCTTACTTATATACTGAAACATACCATACCACCAGGCAAATTCATCCATAGTATACATCGACGACATCGTACCATGGTACCATACCGCAAACGTACCATACCATATGCTGTGTTTTTTCCGTCCCATACCGTCAACACATACCATACCATACCGCAAATGGGTTACTATACCCCGACGACACGTCGCAGTCGCCGTGTAGCGGGGTTACTACATATTACGGAAATATGCGACGAGGATGGCAACATGAGAGCGAAGTAAAAACGAGAGGCAAAAATATGAAGTCGTGCACCGCAATACGTATGTAACTCATGAGGTCTGCTGTTGTTGTTGTTGTGGTCTGGTGCCGCGAAGAGACGCTAGACGCTTGATCTCGACAAAAACTCAGCCGACGGTCAACCCGCTTCGTGGTGTGCAAGGGCAACTAGTATAGATGACGGGCTCGAAGAAATCAGGTGGATCGATGCTCTTTGGGGTAAGAGCTTGCTTCCTCCCAAACCTGAAAAAAATAGTATTTTTCGCCATTCACCATCATCATCATCGCTCTTGTTTAGCACCATCGATCAGCAGCAGCGATCTCCTATTTAATATGTCTTCTGCGCGACGGGGTAACCCACTCCTCCCTGTTAAAAGACCTGCCCATATTTGGCTATTCGAGATCGTTGTTTTCGACTGCAGGCGGCGCATTTTTTTTTCTTGCCGCAAAGTGCCACCACTATTAACAGAGGGCGGTATCACTTTTGAAAACGCTCTGATATGACGTGACAGAAAACTCCTGATCGTTGCGTGCATAATACTTTACTTATAGCAATGTGCGCCTTGTTTATTACGTGGAAGCAAAATATATCGACAACAAATAGTCCAGGAATATGGGAGACCACAGTCGAACAACGAGATACGGATATCCACGACCTCGGCGCAAGAGCGAAGTAAAAAGTAATTCACTGCTGCTGGCCCCGTGCCGCAGCTAGCTGTTTTCGTGCAGGCGGCGCAATTTGTTTTTTCTCGACGAGTACGTCGAAACGCTACTGGTAAAGATCAGCTAATGCGACAATAGACGCTTGATCTCGACATAAACTTAGCCCACGGCCAACCCGCTTCGTAGCAGGCGAGAGCAGCTATCAATAGTATAGATGACGGGCTCGAAGAAATCAGGTGGATCGATGCTCTAGGGAGCAAGAGCTTGCCGATGGCTTCCTACGGTATCCTCTCAAACCTGAAAAAAAAAGTATTCTCCGACATTCGAGACGGATCGAATTTGTTTTCATCGACCTCTCCGAACTATACTCCCTCTATTTATAGTACAATTTCTCGTACTGCATTACTACTATCAACACAACTACTGCTACTACAACGCCAACTACTGCTACTACTGCAAGTCAACTCGTCTTGGTATTTTGTACTTCACAATATATATGAGTGACTGCTGCTAGTGTTGCTACTGTGCCACTGCTGCTGTGGTCTACGAGTACGTATCCATCGAGAGGTGCGCGCCGCGTGCGCTTCTCTTGGTACCCAAACCCGCGCCAGCCGACTTTTGCAGTGGCCACGAAGAGATGCGCCCCCCGCTGACCGCGCGTCGGGTGTAGCTGAAGTGCCGCTGCTGCCGTAGTCTACGAGTGCGTATCCACCGTGAGATGCGCGCCGCGTGCTCTTCTCTTGGTATCCAAACCCGCGCCAGTGTTGCAGTGGCCACGGAGAGATGCGCCCCCCGCTGACCTCGCATCGGGTGCGAAGCAACTACGCTATACAGCAGTTGTGTCACCATCCAACTCATCGATCGTTCTGCTGCTGCTCGTTGTCGGGGAGAACATCATGGATTCAGAGAGCTTGCTCTTGTTGTGTACCTCCCTGGTGTGATATCATAATATGTTCGTACATGGTATGATGGTACTACGCGGCTTGATATATACCATATATTACAAACACGGTATGGGATATGGGATATGTTGGTGATGTGGTAAATGGGAATATGGGAAAACAACCGCATGTGGTATGGTATGTGTTGACGGTATGGGACGGGAAAAACACAGTGTATGGTATGGTACGTTTGCGGTATGGGACCCTGGTACGATGTCGTGGATGTATTATACGGCTAAATTTGCCTGGTGGTATGGTATGTTTCAGTATAGAAGGTCCGTAAGGGTCGAATACGTCGTACGATATCATCTGTAACGAGCTTATATATCGACGATTGGGAGGTGTTCGAAAATATAAGCCTTGCAGACGGGCAGACAGACAGATAGACAGACAGACAAAATCGCATTTACTGAAACAGAGACTCAGTTCTACAAACTGAGAATAAGGTCCGTAAGGGTCGAATACTTCGTACGAATATCGTCTGTAACGAGCTTATACGTCGGCCATTGGAGAGTGTTCGAAGATATAAGCCTTGCGGACAGACAGACAAACAGGCAGACAGCCAGACAGACAGACATACAGACAGACAGGCAGACAGACAGATTTTTGCATTCACCAGAACAGAGACTCAGTTCTACAGACGGAGAATTGTCTGGTCTTGACAAAACGAAAAAGAAAAAAAGACGAAAGGTTCGTGTCCGTTACGTTAGTTTATAGGTCACTTAGTGCGTCACGTGAGCCAAGTTATCAGCCACATACCGTATGTTGCTCATTTGAGCACACGGTTGCGAGAATCCCTCGTGGTTCTCACGGTGCTATGTACCGTACCAGCAATCCATGAAAGTGGCTAAACACGTCCTCTACCTGGTGTGACATTATTTTTCTGCTTACCGCAGTGGGATGTGCGATGCTGACGATTGCGAGTTTCGGCCCGACGCCTTCGGCAAGAGGGAGCAAAACACCCACCCATCCCCTCCATCTAGTCCATCATTATTGCGTCCAACCCGAGCACCCAGCCGCGATAATACCGGCACATTATTACCATAAACATTGTAGCTACCAATATATTAGAGAGCAGACTAGACCACGGCTGGACTGATCGGTCGAAGAACGCAGCAGTAACCTTATGTACAAAAAACATAAAACGCGCTCGAGATTAGAGGATAGAGTGATGACCGCGGCTGGACTGGCCAATAGGAGAGCGCAGAAGCAACATTCTGCACGAAACACATCGAACACGCGCGACCAACGTATGAATAGTAGCACCATTTAGCTCGCAAAGCCGAGTATCAACCACTTTTAATCCGTCGAATTCACAGCTGACTTATTCTTAATACATGATATGATGAAAACACAACCTCCGGCCAATTCCTGACCCCACCAGCAGGACTTCCACACAACAATACTTCCTTCGCAGGCAGGGGTTAAAACTGGCACATCAACACGTGATAGCAACACGCCACCCGCGCGACGACGTGAATAAACAACCAGGACCAAAACACGCCGAAATCTCGCACCTCCAGAGACGCACATAAATACGCATGAGCCGCAAACGGCAAAAACCTCGATTTTACTTGGGGAAATATCACCACCCCACCAGCACCCACGATTACTGTAAAACCCTGAATCCAACAAACGTTTCCCGTAAAAAAATCCACACCATTCCACCGATGAATCGTAAAAACAACCAACATAAAATATCTTGATGAAAATTACGCGAGACGTTACCGCGACCGCTTATCGTGTATACCCACACTTTCGCACGAAGCTTCACATTCCACTCCGGAGCGAGCCAACTCGGGCAGGATTTGCTTGTTTCATGACTTTTTGCCAATTCAAAGCCCTACGCTGGCCCAACGCGATCAACCGTACCGTAGTTTAAGAAGTACCTTACATATGTATCTGTCCTGTGCAAACATACTGATGCCCTACTGCTTTATTTACACAGTTCCCCGCATTCGCTAGGGCAGGGGGTACACATGCGTTGCTTGCCTTAGTCGCTTGACCATTGACCACGCATCCCCTTTGAGTGACGCAGCACCGTCCATGCGCCAAACAGAGCAACTCCAACATTTGGGTTGGGGGGGTTAAGAGCGGCAAGACATTCGCGCACGGACGTTTAGACCCCGCAAGCGAAGCATGCCCCCCGTCACATAATCTAGCCTCGCATCTTCTGGGTCCTGTCAACCACGTATGAGATAGATGCTTCTTGCAGCTTGGGGGGCGCTGCTGTATCGTCTACCGTGTCCAAGGCCATGACACCTTTTTCCCAACGCTCGCTGTTGTCCCCTCACGACCCCTTCAGAACTGCACCAACGTTTCGGGGAACGAACTGCTCAAAATTTGTGTGGAGTGATTTTTGCAGCATTGATAGTGAGGTATCCGCTAGTCCGTCAAGACCACCAATCCGGAGGTCCAAAAGGGACGCGGAATAAACCCCCCCCGCGTTCAACTCGTACGCAAGTCGCACGGAACGCCACGAACAGATTCTTCTGTAGCATCCCGTAGGCGTAGCCGTTGCGCTCGTCGAGCTATCCTTACTGCAATACAAGCCTGGTAGCTGGAGCAATCTTGCTCGTGACGGAGCGGCCAGGGTCACGACCTCTGTCGGGAAACATACCTCAACAAAGCCGAGGGCATACAACAGCCGCCCTAGCCCCGCTCTGCCGGGACCAAGCCACTGGAACTCCACGCCCGTCGTATCAATAGTATCACACTTATGGAGGGATGAAACGTTCAGTGGCGTGCCGAAGTGGCACCAACGTTGCCCTCGTGATACTAAGAGGCCAGACTTCGACAGGACTAAAGCACAAAAACAAACCAAAATCTCCCCACCGGAAGGGGGAGAGGGGGTGACATAGGCATACAACGTAACAAAAACGCCACTAGCAGCAGTAAGCAGGGGGGGAGGGAGGGGGGCATACGAGGCATGCACACTTGGCGCTGAGCACGTACGCCTCCATCAGAATCAAAGCAAAACCCGTACGAGGAATCGGGGCAAAAACGAAACCCCTCCAAGGAAACGAGCAGGCCTGCGAACTGGTTGAGCGACAACGCGCACCACGAAGCCAAAGTTTCGTGTGTGCCAGAACCGCCTAATCACCGCTTATATGGGGCGCAGACCATAGTGCGAGAAACAAAAATGACACTTGTGGTCTTATCAATCCTTCGGCTATGGTGTGTGAACGCGCCGTGGGAATAGGATCATGTAGCGCGTATCGTGCAGCTCACTGCGTTGAAATGCGGATCGGGTACTCCATCCATGATACCTTGCAGGCCAGGGTTGTTTGATGTGGCCGACGCCGCAGTCGTCACTTCAATCGACAACTTTCCTTTTCAAGACATGCCTTGGACTCCCAAAGGAGTTGATGTAAGGTTGGGGGGGGGCACGTTTTTTGTTAGCGACCAGGAAGAGTAGGTTTCAGTCAACGAGGCCCGGAGCTAGCGTGGGCACATCGTAAGCGAGTTGCCTCCAGTCCTGGCACACACACGCCACCTGCTTCGACGACAGCAGAAAAAAAGCAGCGCGGCCAGGGTGTGGGTGTGGGTGGAGCCAGTGGATCAGCAGTGCATAATTAATTGTTGTCAGTAGTGCGCTTGAAGTGCGCAGCAAGGTTCAGTTTCAACGTCGATTTACTCATAAACATTATTACAGTAGAACATTCAAGGAACATTCCAAGCGAAAAAAAACTAGCGAAACAAAAAAAATGAAAATGGCGCTGTATACTACGGTGGGGACATACAGTAGTGATCAGGACAAAATATGGTGCCTGAACAGAGGGGGATACATGCTTTAGGGGTCCATCGTGGGTTATGATTACCACCAATTACTATTTATCACTATGTATTACTCCCAGGTACAATGTATTGCCATGTTTTACTATTTATTACTATGCCTTAGTACAGTATGTATTTATATGCACCCCCGTAATAACGGGGGGCTGAATGCAACTACGAGCTAGCCTATCGCATTGCCACTCCTGACCAGATATACCGCCACGGATGTAGAAAGGTACGTGCACAAGGCGCTTGCACAAGGCACCCGCTTTGACTGTTTCAGGGGGGAATCACGATGGGCAAACGCGACTAACGAGCTACAAACCGCTTGCCGAATTTGTTTTCCTCATCAGATACTATGCCGCGACGAGATTAAGCACCTGGTAGATGTCGGTCGCGTGCAGGTTGCTGCAGATGTTGTGCACCGCCCCCTGCGGGATGACCCATAAGATGGGGCTCAGGAAAGACGTCAGGATCAGCTCCATCGCCGACGACCTCCACCTGAAAAGCGGGAGCAACGGGGGAATACAATACACAAGGCTGAGGGAGTTGCGTGTGGAAGCATTCTACAATAGGGGTAGCAGTTTTATCTTCTCAAAATGAGGAACTACAGAATAAGGCATGCCTTACAAAGGCATGTCGCTAAAGGAAGGCATGATGCATTCAAAGGCATGATGCCTCAGGAGGCAGCCTTATTGCTTGTTTTTGCTATCGTTTTCGTCACAGATCTAAATCCCCACAAATATATATATATATCAGCCATGGGGTTGATTGATGGGTTGATTGATTGATTGGTTGATATATTGGTTGATTGGTTGGTTGGTTGTACATGGGCGAAGTGTGCATTAATTGCTTAAATATAGTTTCGCGTGAGATGTAGAGCGCCTCAAAGCGGGGAGCCGCCGAAAGTTGCAGGTGCATGCACCCTTTGCGGTGGCATACTCCCAGTGCGGTGGCATATTGCCGATGCAGGAGGTAACCAAGCCTGAACGAAACATCGACAAAAAAACCCGAGCAGTACGAGCACCCATTATGGGTTAAGAAAAACGGCCGGCGAGATGAACAGCGCGACATCACGAGCGTTCGGTGTGGACAGGGAACGACATCGTCACAAGACCGATTGCCGCCAAGCAACAACCATGCAAAATCTATGCTATAGGATTCTTCGGCCACACTGGCCACCACAACTACCGCCACTGCCTCCGCCGCTGCTGCCGGACGCCAAAGACGACCCTTCGGCAGGGGGGTTGGCAGGGTTATGCTCAAGAGGGCAGCCTCTCAGGAGTACGACGGGGTTGATCGTCGAATTCGGCCGGGGATTTTTCCGCTCGATTGTATGCTTTTTCCAAGAACGATCCGGGGGCATTGACGTCGACAAGATTCGTGCACACTAACCCCTCGAACTCAACCTAACAAATGTGTGTCGTCCGTTGCCAGGATTTCTGCTGGTCGGTGAAAACCCGACGTACTCCGTCCCGGCATCGTAGGGATGCGAGGGTCTACGGTCATACGACTACGGCCATGCACGATATCGAGTACCTTCCCCCCCCCCGCACCCCCCGCCCCGCGCTCCCCCGGTCCTCGCCCCCAGCTACAGTCGACTCCCAACAAAGTTGCAATCTGTTGGATAAGCTCCTTCAGCCATAAGCGCACGCACATACCTACGAGCGACGGAGGCGCAGTTCATAGTCATGTCCTCGTCAAGAAAATCGAACATTGATTCCAGCAGCTCGTTTGGAAGACTGCCCGTCTTGTCCAGGGGCCCAGGCTCCGTCGCAGGGCCGAAACTCAAGCCCAGGAGAGGCAACGATGCCAACCCGTCCCTGCCGTAGCCAGCTGATGCAATGGCTCCGGCTGCTATGGCGGCCGCTCGCGATTGGGCGAGGTAGGTAGCCCACACTCGTGCGATGTGCCGAAGGGGGTCTCTGCGAAGCAAAAAGCCGAGCACATTAAAGAAAGAGGGGAGGGGTGGACGGGGGTGCGCCGCCTTCGCCGTTGTTAACCATTGTAGAAAAAAACGTGGGTAGTGGGTGAAGGCTATGCTGTCCTTTTTTTCTCTCTGTGCTACCGACCTACGCGGCAGTTTACCCACCGGGGTCTAAGGGTTAAATTGACACACGACACGAAATCGCCAACGTGGAAGTGTGGTGAGCTCAAGCTTTATTTTCACCGATCCGCCGGAGGATAACAAAAAACACACACACACACACACACCGTGGGGATAGGCAAAGGAATGGGCAGGGGGAAGAAGGAATACACAGGGCGCCGGGGTGCCAAACGATTTCGTCCTTCGCTGACCGTAAGGAAAGGACGGAGGCCGCGAAAGGACGCCAGGACATGGCAGCTACCTAATCGAGGGATTGCTTTTCGGGAGGACAAACGTGGGGTGTTGCCTGCGGCCCCGGAGCGGCGGCCGTTCCTATCAGCAACATGTCCTCGGTCGATGCGTATGCACCCGCTGTCTCATTGTGCTCGCCCACGTACGGTCAGGACGCGAGATCGGGCGCCCCAATCCATTCTGTCCGGCCTTTTCCCGGCCTGTCGACGCCAAAAGCCGCGGCGGCCACGCCCTTTCCGGCCTTGAATTCGAGAAACCGCGTTTTTTCAGGTGCAAGGAGGGTACCGGAAGCCCTTTACTCTAGCAACTATCGAGCTTCCGCCGCGTTCTGGTTCGCTTTTGCCGCGACGAGCGCGGCAGCGGCGCGAGACGACGCTTTTCGCCCATTGCAGCACCCACCGCCCCTACCCACCGCCAAAAACGGGGCCGACACGCCTCAAGCGTCCCCGGACGGCCGACCCGAGAACTAAGTGTTAACATCATCATTATCGTCAGCATCACCAACCTCATCCTCACCCTGATCAATTTGGATTCCGTGTACATATACCGTATATCTGACTGTACCGTACCCACGTGCTGCTGAACAGGAGTGGTACATACGAGTTAGAGTATCGGCATGCACGAGTACACCCCTCTTTTCAGTTTTCGTGGTCTGGGTTCATGAAATATTGATATTGACACGAAGCTTGGGCATACCACGATGTAGAGTAGATCATCTATAGGTCATCTACCGTAGATTAGTCTACTAACAGATCACTTACAAGCAGATCGATCTACAGAAGACCATCTACCATTCATAATAGATACCTGGTAAGGTATTTGATGACTTCATGTCATGACATGCTGTGCAAGAGGCGTATCATACAGATCCCACATTGGCGGCAAACATGTGCGCAACTACCTACTACTGTGTCATAGAGCTCTTGTCCGGCCAACATGATCGAGATGATACAGATCGTGTAGATCAGGTATGTATTTCTCTGTATCTGCCCTGAAAGATCTAGATCATCTAGATCACGAACTGTGGGGATCTGATCTGATGTATCGGATCTGTCCAATGTGAGGAAGGTCAACCCCTTGAAGGCCGCACTTGCGATAGGGGGACACATTATTTGGAATTAGACTCAGATACAGGTATCACGTACCAGCGGCAGCAGTGCAGTACGGAAAGTATAAGAGCAGAAGACATTCCCAACCCCATGTCCTCTCCTCGGCCGTGGAAGCTGCGCCACATCGGTCACCGCTGCAGCAAACGGCCGTACCCGGCACCAACACCTCAAGAAACAAAACAGAGCTCACGCACACACCGCACTCGGGCATGCGGTGGAGAACGCCGACATGACTCTGTGCTCGGTTCACATCGTGCGGATTTTAGTGTTTGCGAAAATACCCCGACACGTCGCGATCTACAGATAAATCATCTACAGATAGATGATCTAGATCCTAACCTGCCGTTGTGAAGTACTGTGCAAGATCTGCCTTCTAAGGCAGATCCAACCCAGCAAGCATGCCCTACGTATGCAGACTATGCGGCTCCCAACCGGTAACATGAGCTATCTCATACAGATCATACAGATACTCTGCCCTGAAAGATCTAGATCATGAATTGTGGGAATAATCTGGGGCTGGGGGTGTTCGGAGCAGCTGCCTACTCTTTGCATTGATCGTACGGATTTCCTCTTCGTCACCTTCATCCTTGGCGATTTCCAGCCCCTCTTTGAGATTGCGGAGTGCTTCTTGCCAAAGCCTCAGCAGTCTCTTGTCTTGCTCCACCTCCCTCGTCACGGCGATCACGAGAGAGACGGGGGAAGAGAAGGGAAAGCCGAGGCTTCCGCAAGAGGCACTGAGCAACCTAGAAGAGGAGCTTGAGATAGCCAAGGATGAAGGAGAGAAGTCTGGGCGATCAATACTAAACGTAGGAAGCTGCTTCGAACACTCCCCATGCGCGCCCACGCTCCCGACATGAACGCCGGCAGGGGCAGTGTAAATGGTGGCTCGGCTGCTAGAGGCGTTGGAGGTGGAGTTGCAAGCAACAGGGCGGGGATTGGCTACAAACCAACATCGGCGGAGCGTGCGGCGGTGCCGTCAGCGGAAACGGTGGCGGGACTGTTTTGGGCGAGGGTGGAGTCCGTGGCAACAACGAGGGGATGCGCAGTGGGCAGCGACACCGATGCCACAGGAGCTTGGAGTCTCCAGCTACGGCCATTTGCAGGGATACCGTGTCAGAGAAACCGAGAGAGTGTGATCTATACGCATGGTGGCGGTGGTGCGGCGAGATTGACGCGTATATTAGGCCCGCCACGTTATGCCTCCTGTGTGGGGTTCAAAACCTCAGTTTCGGCCAACTCTGGGACCGGACAGAACAGGTGTCTGCTTTTGTCTGGCCTGGCCATCTTTGATTGAAATACAGAAAACAATTTGGAGATTTCTTTTTTTTGTACGTCGATAGGATTCGATAAATCCGATCTGGCTCGAAATTCTTCCTGGACCTCTCTACCAGCCCCGTCCTGTTTCCCCGTTTTGTCTCCCATCAAGAATCGGCCTAACCTTCCGAGGAGCGCACAACCCTTTCGACAGCGTTCCGGGTCAAAAACATCAATAC
>JBBMHQ010059165.1:0-15562 GCA_037834295.1 Postelsia palmaeformis
ACCACTGCCTCCGGTACCACTAGATGGGAGTACAAGGGGAGATCGAGAGGGGGCGTAGAGACAGGATGGCAAACTGAGAATGACACGTTACGGAGTTTTACACCCTTGCAGTTGGACGGTTTTATCGCACTCTGGCACTTGTGCAACCCCGACCCGACAATAAGACACGATCCCAGTCTCAGTCACCCCTCGTGCCCCCGCCATCCGTCGCCGCGAAGCCTTGACGCTGTTTCCGATAGGGTCTACCTTCTGGGAGGACTTTGGCGGTGGGTTGCGACTGCAGGGGAAAGTGTACGATTACAGGGACCGCTACTGTCGAGTTTACTACACCGATAACAACTGGGAAGAACTGACTCGTCGCGAGATGGAACGGTTGCATGACTGAAACGATCCACGTTCTGCGGAGGCAAGGATCTGCCCGTGCATCTGGCAAATCCGGCGAAGACCTTGTCCTGCGAAGACCTTCCCCGGCGAATATCTCTTCCCTTTCTCTAGTGTTTATGCTTGCTGGGTGTGGGTTGTCTTCAACCGAAGGGACCGTGCTGGTTCTTTTCCGTTTAGTTCTGGTTGTTTTTTTATTTTTTATACTCGCTGGGTGTGGGTGGTTCGCAACCGAAGGGACCGTCTTGGTTATTTTCCGTTTAGTTCTGGTTGTTTTTTATTTCTTTATGCTCGCTGTGTGTGGGTGTTTTCAACCGAAGGGACCGTGTTGGTTATTTTCCATTTAGTTCTGGTTGTTTTTGTTTGTTTATGCTCGCTGGGTGTGGGTTGTTTAAAACCGAAGGGACCGTGTTAGTTCTTCTCCATTTAGTTCTGTTTTTTTGTTTCGTTTATGCTCTCTGGGTGTGGGTGGTTTTCAACCGAAGGGACCGTGTTGGTTCTTTTCCGTTTAGTTCTGTTTTTTTTTGTTTATACTCGCTGGGTGTGGGTTGTTTGCAACCGAAGGGACCGTGTTACTCGTAGTTCTTTTCCGTTTAGTTCTAGTGGTTTTCGATTTCAGTTTTGCGTGTGCTTTACGCCTCGCCTTGTGGGTTAAGTTTTTGGTTTTAACCGAGAAGGCGTAGCCTTCTCTATTGTGTTCGATTTTCGATGGATGGTTAAGGACGCAATAGAAGTGATTTTTGCTTAGGCGTTAGGGGGAAACTACGCTTATTTCATCGCTGAACATGCGGGGGGGGACTAAAGCCATTGAAGAGTGGTCGGGCAACCAAACGCGCAGTGAAAAAGCAAGAGTGTGGGTTTTTCACAGGGATTTCCCACTGATGGCCTTTGCGATTTCGGTTTGGTGGCTTGTCCCTGAGGCTTTTATTTGTGTCAAAGGGCTTTGCGGCTCTTTAAACTTGGTTATAGTCACGGAATTGCGATAGCATAATGCTGATTCCGTAATTCGCATTATGCTAGGGGGAATGTTACAAGTCGGATGGCCGTTTCAGGAGTTATGATGACATAGAGGCGTTTTCATATTGTAGCTCCGCTCCAGACGGAAGGGTTACATCACCCTTCCTTCTCATATACTTCCTTGACCATCACATCGGTCAAGGGACAAGAAATCTCTTACGATCTAGCCATCTCCAACGGGAGCCCCTTCACTGAAGTACCACAAGCCCACTCTACTCTCCTGGAGACCTACGAGCGCACCTTTCGACTCGGTCGGACTCCAGTCCTGCTCTGGCACCAAGGTTGGTCATTGTCCCTCGATTGGTTGTTCTCCTATCATGTGCTTTACCTCACTGGGTAGTAACCGGTGGCCCAAAGATGCCACTGCTACCAACTGCTAGAGAACCATGCATATGTTGCCTCATGGCAATGACATAAGCCCTCAGACCTGGTAGCCTGGATCCGTTTTACACACACAAACAAACTCACACACCCAGGAAATACCCAAATCAAGGCACCCTCCTACTCGTACCCTCGTACGATCCGTTATGAAGAGTTTTTGGTCCTCGGAAAACCAAGTAAAAAAAGACTCGCTCCGCTCGCTCGCCTCATTATAATATTCGTATACCCTTTATCTGCCTAGTTATTGGCAGTACCCAATACCCAAGCCGATATCACCTCTATCAACGGCGAGCTGGATCTACTCCCAACGGTGCTTGTGCAGAAAAGGTGGCCTCTCCCCCACATGGAAGCGATAGCAGCAGCAGCACAACAGCAGCAGCGGTATGTACGGCATCGCAGCAGACAGCAAATTGCAGTACGAGCGTATACGCCCAAATTTCTGCGAGAGCAAAACCCGTGCGTTGCGCGCGCATTATCGCATTCAATCCTGAAAACAGGCAGTAATCGAGATACTGCGAGTATGGGCAGTATCGAACACCTGGTGCCTGATAACTGATATTGATCGGCACCACAGAACAACCGCAAAACCCTGACAAACTGCGAGTATTGATGGTCGGAGCAAGCAGTCTCCAAACCTTCGTTACCTCCAGTAGTTGTTCTCGCCGAAACAACTTGACGCGTTCTTCAATAGAAAATGGCACGGTCCATCCGGATTATTTTTGCCATTTTTGATATCCGCTTTTTCTCGCTTAATTTTGAGAATTGTGAAGCGAAACAAAGTTGAAATGAGCCGCGGGGTCGATAGGAACTTATATCCGGTCAATTTCGTTTTGGTTGACAAAATTGTCCACTTTTGAGAAAAAATGGCCCAAACATGGGAAAAGAAAATAATTGGAAATAAAAACCCGCACTTTTTGCTCGTGTATACTACTGCTGTACATGAGGAACCGCACGCGCATACACCAATATCGACGATGCGTTTTTTCCCACCTCCTCTTGAACCTATGCTTTACTCTGTCGTGTAGTGCATGTATTCTCGAATATCATATATTATTAGTATGATATCATATAATATCGTATATAATAGAATACAAGTATAATATACTGGTACATGGAATGAAATAATAGTATAGCGCCACCACACCAAGCGGAACTGTTTTTTCATCTTCGTCGCTCCAGCCCATCTGCGAGCCCTCGGGAAACGTGTAGTTTCCGGAGTCGCCAGCGTATCCCGCGAATACCATGCCCTCCGATTCATAACTGCTGTTGACTTCAACGCAACTCTGCCCCGAGGGTATCTCATCCTGGCCCAAAGCCAATCGGCGATATCATCTGGCTCGCCGAGGGCGCCCTCTTCAATAACTCCCGGGATCTCGAAGGTCATGCTGCCAGGATAGAAACATGACACTTTCACAGAGTCCTCTCCCTTTACTCCCTCGGGCGGTTACTCATCGATCTCATTTGCTGCTGCTGCTGCTACTGGCTGCTGCTGCTGGAGTGCTGCTGCTGGGGAGGCTCCAGCAAACGAAACACGTTTGAAACCCCTCCCCGAACTCTGTGTCCTTGCGAATCTTTCTGCGGCGCCTGCCCGATATTTTGCTGTTTCAAGCGTGTGTGGTGCCGTGGCTGCTGTTGCTCTCTTGATCTCCTCCGGAGTTTGCTGTCGTTCTCTCCAGCACGATCAATTTGCCGCCCACCTCCAGACAGAGGGAGACTGTGGTTCTGTCGGCTCCGAATCGCTTTCTTCCTCCGCAGGTGGTGTACATTTCGTGAACCGCCCAGCTGCTCTGCCGCGCTTAGACTAGGCACAACGAGAACGTCCAATCCTCTTCACTGGCTAAAATTATTGCGTGGGTCTGCTCTCGCGCGTGTTTGTCTGTGTTTATGTGTGTCAGCAGTAAAACTAGTATGTCTCCACGTATGTAGGTGCATGCCGCTCTGAATCTTTGGGCGCCCATATAAATATCGCTCAGTTGTTTTTTCGCATTAAAAAAAATAGACCTCTAGGTGCAGGTCCATTTCGTCCGAATCCGTTGAGTGTTTTGGGATCGAATACCAGGTACTCCACATAAAACGAATTAATTTTCGCCTCCATATATAATGCGGTTTCCTGTCCTTTCCTCCCCCAAAACTCGTCAAACAAAAAAAAGCGCAAATTCTCCTAGATTGCCGGCTCGCACGCTACGCGAGGGGTGTAGAACGGAGATGAGGACAAAAGAACAAACATACGTACTCTACCGCTAAAAACACCAGGGGAGCAAAAAAGAGACTAACATACGGAAAACGAGAAGGATGGAGAAAGAAAGCAATAGGCAAACACAGATGGATAGCAACGAAATAAACGGAAGATAGAAAGAGAGACGGAAAAAAGGGGATAATAAAGAAGGAACGAAAAAGGGACAAACACGGGCGGGGGTGGAAGATATCGCGAAAGGCAGGAGCTGGTGCGTACGGACGGGCAAAGTTGCCCGAGTGGTATCATGCTAGCTACTTGGGCCCCAGATATTAACCAAGTCTTAAAGAGTCCGCCAGGTTTCGGGTTCTCCCCGCCAGCCATCGTCTCGAACCTTCGCCGACTGGGTGTTCGCTCCTCGCTTTGCCGTGCCACCGCCTCCACAAAATGTAGCTGCCGTTGACGGATGGTCGTTTCGATGCTCTCGCAACGTTTCAGCTTGAGGGCCTTTGCGTACAAGAGGGTGGCGTGATCAGCATTAAGTCGGCGATAAAAGCCAATAACTCGCGAGAGGACTTGGTGGTGAGCCCTTAAAATCTTGGCAAAGTGTTCCGCTCTGAGGGTCCAAGTCATACACCCATCCAGCAGCGTCCCAGTCACCCCGACCTTCAGCAATGCGACTTACAGGCTAACAAGGGGGGCTGTCGTCCTATCATACATATCCGGGCCGGAATGTTTGAGCCATGCCCGCATGAGACGGATCCGTCGATCGACCTCAAGCGAGAGGTTAGCGTTTTCGTGGATAATGGCGCGTACGTATACTACCTGGGCCGTCTGTTTATCCTGCTGTAGGGCCGTTTTTAACAACTGAATGGAATAGCAAAGATCTGGCTATTTAGGCCAGAAAGGCGATGACTCCATAAAGTTTCATGTATGGCCGTATTAGGCGAATGTTGGCATCATAACGCCCACAGATTTTAGGCAAACCCCTCACGGACGAAGCAGCAGGTAGCCGACGGCACGCCGACAGAGCAAATGATGACGTAGAAACGACTCGAGGCACCGCCTACGTATCTCAGAGGTCGGCTTCTATTTATTTATTTTTTACCTATTTTTCATCCTCCGGCGGATTGGTAAAAAAAAAGTTCAAGCTCACCACACAGGCAGTCCTTCCAGCCCAGCCAAAATCCCCTGGGAAAAGTATGAACGACTGCTGTTCGTGATCCTGTTTTAGCCCCCGCACGAAACGACAGTTATGTTGCACCCACACGGGGCTCACGGCCAGTGTCAACTGCCCTGTTAGCACTGTGATCAATATCACGCGGTATTCTTCGTGTCTGCCTCTACTACACAACAAGTTATAGCACGTCTAGCGTACGGCTTCATGGGGCGGACTGGTGTGTACAACCTTGCGTTGGCGTTAATACGGTAAAATATCAAATAAAGTAGAAGTTCATCTTCGCTACGGTTGAAATAAAATGCACTAGCTTTGTCAAGCTGGAGTTCAGAGGATTTTATTTTGAAACTACGGCGCTCTAGGTGGCATCAGATTCTGTACTTCCGCCTTTCGTCCAAAGGGCCCAGTTTCCAACCTAACGAGTCTTGCAAGAAAATCGGCCTTCAACAAACATCTTACTTTTTTTTTTCGTTTTTGGACATAATCAGGTATAATATCTATAGTGTCCACTTTAGAACAAACAAAAGGTAATTGCTGAACACAAGTGAAACACAGAGCCCTTCCATTGGCCAGTCCCACATTATACCTGCATATTTGGCTTGAAACTGGCCAGGTACGCCTGGGTTCGTCGACCCTACCTAGCTTTCACCTGTCACCTGTTTCTGCCTCATGTTGAGCAGATCAGAAGCCACATGTAGATAGCTTTTATTTTGTCGTATGTAATTTCCGGTCCCTCGGTTGCAATTGCTACGTACGTATGAACTATATCCGTACGTGCATGGACCCCCTTCGGCCTACCCCGTTCTTGGGGTGGCTTGAGGAAGTCCACCAGGACCTGCAACGGTCCAGCGACAGTAACACGAGCATCGGGCCTCGGGTTGGATAGAGAGGGAGCCTTGCGCGGTCTGGCTGGTGGCGTGCTCACTTTAAGTGCCACGTGGGATGGTGCTGATGCTTTTTCTTGTTAAGCCCGACGCCAAGGTGTTCATACCTGGGGCGGGGCGGGTACATCATCCCAGCAGAGAGCGCTACGTGGGCAGCCAGGGGAGTGAAGAGGCTGGCCACAGCGTGGGCATGCATGTACGGCAGGAAGGACGGGAATGTAGGCGTTGGCTGGGACGACTACACTCAGACGACGGAAACCAAGGCTCGCAGCAGGCTACGAAACGGAGAGCCACTTTCGCCATGATCATAGAGAAGAAGAAACCAACATGGCAAAACTGGAGGCGGGGACGACTCTCACGTCGGCTGACAAAAAAAGAAGCACGTGAGGCACGTGAGAGATAGAGGGAGGCACTTGTGGCGGTAGCGACCTAGAGTGTGGGCACCCTGGGTGTAAAGGGGAATACAGTGTATGGACTGACAAGATTGTACCGGCAAAGGGCCAGTAGCTCGGCTGTGACGTCGATGGCCTCCAGGAAACTCGGAGGTTCAGCAGCACGACTTTCCGTGCGGCAGGGTGTCGCGTGTTTAGTTCAGGTCAGTAAAAACAGCTTCAGGATGAGGGCTGTGCAGACTAGATCAAGCTGTCAAGAAACCGTTGTGAAGTAGGAATGTGCATACACACCAGTCTTTACAGATGGCTTGTGCCTATCGCTCTGAGCTGGCTGTTAAATGCAAGGCAGTCAATTTGGTCGTTACGTATCCTCTGACGGATTTTACAAAGGACGCCGAACTGAGACGTGTTTTCTGGCAGAAGCTAGAGGACTTGGTGGGAAAGCTCCAGTCGAGGAAGTGTATGTTTGTACTGATGGATGGCAACGTGCGAACTGGACAGAGGATGGAAGGATGCGGTGATGATGAAAGCAGAGTGCTTGGAGCATATCGACGTGATGTTCGTGACGATGAGGCCAAACGAATTCTCCTGTCGTTCGCCACCAATTGCAAGTTAGCTCTCATCAACACGTTTCTCAGCACGTGCGAGGGTAGAATATTGCATACACAAAACAGCGCCAGTCCCAATGTCCGTGAGCGGATCGACTGCATCCTAGCAAGTCAAGCCCATCGGCCTAGAGTACATCATGATGTTAAATCTAGTCGTTCCACAGCCTTCTGCCCCAGCTGAGGCCGACTCTGAAAAAAAATAATATGTAGATCAAAGTCCGAGTCAAAGTGGCCACTTTGCACCCTACCTACAATTCACGAACACCCCAAAAACACCAAGAGCTCGACAAGTAGCTTCTTATGTTCGATAAAAAATGTCATCAACAAGTTGTCGCGAGGGTCGTTTCCACGCTCGACCAGTTATTTATCCCCGCAATACGTCTGGCATGGTTGAGGTTTTGGCCATGGCTATTATTGATGCGGTCGGAAAAGAGGTACTACCCCCGCCACGTCCCCACCGCATACATGAATGGTGTAAGTCTGCCGAAACCTTGGCCGCATTCATATAGCGATTGTAAGCTGAGAAAACGATTCGAGACGTCAAATAGATTTCACGTACCGTAACACTCTTTTGTTTCTTGGTTTGACATAATCAGGACCCGACCTCAGCAGCAGTACAGTACAGAAAACCTGCTGTAATGAGAATCAGGCTAACAAGAAAAACAGGCTGACACCCTCCCCCCAAAAAAACAAAAAGACGCGAGGCTGCGGGTCACCGCTATAAAACAAGAAAGTCCTACAGTAGTATCCGCGTAATGGCAGGCCTCGACACCGGGTCACTCTGTTGCCTGCCGCAGTGGTCGCGAGTCGCATCTTTCATCTTTTCAGCGAGCGCATTTTTTTATATTTGACCCGGTACAGAAGTGCACTCATACAAGAAGTTTTTTTTTTTTTTGCCCCTATTCGATTTTGCTGTTCCATATTTCCAGTGAGTTTTTCCCCAGATAAGAGTACCGGTCGTTATTGTTTTCGACGCGTAAACCCGAGAAAAGTGCATTTATTTTTGTTTTGAAAGCACCCACGGAGGAAAAAAAACGAGAAGAGAGGAGAATAAAAGACGAGCAGACTGTAGTACTGCTGTAGTAGCAGACCCAGAACAAATATACCTTGCTGTCTCCATTGTTCCAACGGTGCTTGCGGGCAGACTCAGAACGCTCTTCGCATTGATTTACCGTCGCAGGGAATGAGCGACAGGGACATGGACGAGGACGGTCGTACCGATCGTGGTGAGGAGGATAAGGACAATCGTGGCAAGGAGTAACCCCATGAATGGCAGGGGTGGAAACAGCCGTTTTCATGATATCTCTTTGCAGGAGGAGGAATCAATATTCCAACCGGAATATGACTTTAAAGAGAATCCGCGCAAATTCACCACTCTTCCCATGCGAGAGTCCTAAAACATAGATGCTATATCATTTCAATTATCATACCGGCCGATGGTTTCTTCCTTGAGGAGCTCAACCGGACAGGCAACAGGCAAGATCGGCCAAAACGTCCAACCCCTGTCGAGAGATTGCCCAAGCGGGGGGTGGCAGCGAGGAAGGTAGACGGGAATGGCGGGGGAAAGGGGGACAGCAGGACCAGTGACGGGGAGACTACTTAGCTACGCTGTTATCAATTGTGGTAGACATGTCTGAATTTATTAGCGGTTTGGACTTTGCTCGGGCTCGAAATGATTCGTTGCAGTCGTTTGTAGGTGTGATCCAGCCAGCGCCCTTGACATCAATAACACGGAGGGGGCGCACGATGAAGGCCGACACGGAATTGTCACTGTGAAACTATCCGCGGCGTCGTGTGTATATCGGTGGAAGATGAACAGCGGCGGCCGTACTTTATACTGGTATCACTCCTAATGACACGGCGACACCATGAACCAGTCAGACGTTCACGGCTGTTGCTTAGCGGCTCGCGGCCAGCGCTACTGCTACGTTCAAAAAGGTACAATGCCAACGACAGGGCATGAGACAAAGGTCCTTCAACTCTATTCATGCCAGCTCATGATGATCACGGTATGACACGCAGCGACGGCAACTGTTGTATCTTAAATACGATACAGATCGGGTCGAAGGTACGGGGCCGTGGAAATTCCTCTTTAATAAATGTTCTAGACAAAACGCGATACAAAACAGTGCATGAGAAATTGCGACGTCATACGCTAAATCCCCTGCTGGTACACACAGCCTCCCAGACATTGGAAGACCGACACCACCCAAGTTCTTTTGATTCAATAATGTGTGCGCAGCAGAGAGCATGATCACTATAGAGAGCACGGGCAACACCCAAGGGCGAGAGCGTAGGCACGGCAGCCCTGTTCGACGTGTGGGCTTGACCGGAAGCGTCACTTAACCGCTTTGTTTTCGCTTGCAGAGATTCTTAGCCATTTCCGCAGAAGCGCCCCTCCTTGTCGTCCCCGGCACATGTAGACCAACAACAGCAAGTGCCTAATTGCAGGTCGGTGCAATAGTTGTGTCACTTTTGCGTCTTCCTTCGCAACGCAACGAGCCCACAATGTATCCTATAGGGGCTTCATCGCCAACAATCAGCACCATTATGTATAGACTCTCCGGTTGGTTCGTTGAGTTTGTAGGTGATAAATGGGCACCTCATGAAGCTGACAGCGCGGAAAGGCGGGAGTGTTTTCGAGTGGGGGGCACAAAAAATATGCACGGAGATCACCGGCACCTTCGCCGCCGAAGTTCGTGGTACAGCTGAAACCGGAATTTGCCGCGGCCGAGATTACGTGCATAGGTGTCCAGCATGGGTGCGTCGTTGAACGCGCAGGACAAACTTGGCAAAGAGTGTCAAACTGGTGGATACGCTCCACGAGTCTCCTGTCGTGCGAACGGTGCCCCACACGATTTGCCCTTCTCCTCTGCATACGGACCATAAGTACACTTCGAGTGAGGATCGGGCATCATAGGAGACACCCGCAACGTCTGCTGCTTGGATATCCAGTACTCGTCATGTTGAAGTGAGGTGGTTGTACGCGCGACCTACGGTAATATGTCGGGAGACGCACTCAAGAAACGGAAGTTAGTCATGTCTACGTTCGCACAATAGTACTAGTCTGCATCCATGCTTATGGCGGGGAGTATCGCTCTTCCATGCTATCTCGAAGGACCCCGGATTTGTCCAGTTCTTGCCCTATTACTATGATGATACGACATTGTTGTATACCAAGAATGCCTTTACGTTGCCAGCTTTGGCGTCGTAGCTTTTTTTTCATCTGTAGAGCGATGGATCGTCCTCGGAACGAAGCCGGGGAGCGTTCGTGTCTGCTTTTCGACGCGTGGCAGAGGAAAAGTGAATCTTCGTGGCCGCCTACAGTAACAGCAACGGATTCCACTCCGTAAATTTACGTTCACGGTTGACTCCAGACAACACGCACGATGTTAGCCTAGAAACCGGGTCGAATCTGTACCTTCAAGGGGATACGTAGTCAAAGAGGTTAGGCACGTACAAACTTGGAAGCGTACATTACGACCAAGTTGCACGGGGATTTGGTCTGTTATAACATTTGAGCACTTCGATGCTTTGTCCCGCCGGTGTCGGGGCCGCATTGAATGTAGTCCTTCGCTGTCGGGGACCTAGTCATGGGTATCCGGAGGTATGATTCCTACGTAGCGTACAGCAGCAGTGTAATGACATGTTTCACCAGCAGGAATGTATTCGAAATATTGGATCAGGTTTTTACGGTTTTAGAGTGACATACCGTATCCGCGGCAATAAATGAAGGCCCGTACGGTGGAGAAAAGGGATGATGACACGTGTGACCACGGCTTGTCCCGAAGATCACCACGGTTAAAATATCCTACCAGGTACGAGAGTTCAGGCTGGAAAGTGAAAGCCACGACAAAAATGAAGAAACGGAATACTATATAAAGGGCCCTTGTCATCGGGGAGTTTTTTTACACAGTATCAAGGATTGTGACAGTTTTTGATACGCGCATTTTTCTCATGTTCCTGCTTTTTCTGATTTTATTTTTTAAACACATGAATTTTTCACATTTTCTGATATTTTGCCCAAAAACTTGTACATATTTTGATTTGCATTATATTTTCGTTCCCTGAGTCGTGGGAGAGAGAGGGGTTCCCTCTCGGCCAGATACCTGTATCGCAGCTTCCTGCAATATCCTGAGTATGTCGACCACCATGTTCCACGTCTCTCTCCCAAATTTGCCGGCCGGCTTCTAAATATTAATAGTACGGCCTACCGTTGTCTCGGATTACTAAGCCTCCGAATGGTACGGTACCATTCTTCTACTCCTCTGGACTACGCCAGTAGACCATAACGGAACAATGGGAATTAACAATTCTTCCGTACCCCAGCTACTGTCCCCCCCCCCTCCCCTCTTCAAAGAAAAAGCCCCCTTCAAAGAAAAAGTAGGGGGCAGTAAAAAAGAAGGCACATATTCCTGGCTCGAATCGACAAGCCAGCGACTACCTCACGTCTACCCGTGCTCATCACAGGACCTCTTGCTTGCTCGTGCCTGGCGTGGAGATGCCGACCTACGCTCGATGCCTTGCTTGGAAGGACTGACAGCGGGCCTTCCCTTCCAACCGGACTTGCTCTATTCTTGTTGCCGATACAGACATGCTTCATTCTCTCCACCAATAAACCCTGTGTTTCTGTTACTTCGTTTGCGGAGGCCGTTACTTCATCCACGGACAAAACTACCCGAAAAAATCACAAATGTGGATATTGTGGAAGTATAGCTCTGCAACAACAACTTCTCTTGGTAATATGTGTTCCACGCGACTCCCGGGTTAGAGACCATCGCATGCTCTGCCGTGGTTGTTACGGAGAACAATAAACGGCCTCGAGTGACTGAAAAAAGCCTAAACACAGCACGTGGAATTTAACAAGGTACATACGTACGTAGTGCAGACAGACATTATGTATATACATATATATATATATATATACACAGATTGTGGTCGGAGCCATTGGCAGACACCATTCCTCTTTTCACGACCAAAACCACAAGCCTAAGTGCACAGTAGTGGGTAGTAGCAGTAGAACACCCGCATACTATGATCTTTCTCCATAAGAGATCTGAGGCATTTACAGCTACGGTGGAGATTGCGTGGAATGCGCGGCTGATGTTCCAACGCATGGACAAACGCGACCTCAAGACCATGTGTCGATGGAAGAGTTGGTCGAATATCTTTTTTAGACCAGGCAAGCATTGTCTTTATTCTTCGAGCATCATTTTTTTACCACGTGTACATTCGACGGAAGGGATCTATAGGTGAGTCGAATTATGGTCCCTGTTGGTTGTCTTCTTCAACTCAACGCCTTTGGTACTCCGAGGTGTAGAAAAACTGACTTAGTTTGGTGTTTTTGACCGTCTACGAGGAGCGTCGTGAGCGCCCAGCAGTACGGGCGGTTAGACGTTGCAGCCTTGCCGTCCTCATCCGACGACTGCCTGCCTTTAGCTCCGACACAGATGTATTTGTGTCGTCCAGTTATCCCCCGATTGCGCAGTGACGCAGTGGCCGTTGCTGAAATTGTCAATTTTAGTGTGAAGCCTCGCGAGGGTGAATCTGTCATGTATACCGGTCGAAATGGAGCACATACAGCGCCGATGCCATTTTATACTCGTAGAAGTATCCAAAGTAGTATGCGGCATATTGCACATGGGACGGATAAGACCACCACACGAGAGGAATCGGCATGAGTAAGCTAACATTCGTTCAGCGTACGGGGTGCGGACGAGCGCAGTACACATACCAACAACACATAATATAATATACCATACAAACAGACAACGAAATGTACGAGACAGAGGCAGTCGTTTTTAAACAAGAAACGGTAGATAACCCAAGCAGAACACTATGTTACAGGAACGCGTGAAAAGGACCCGCTTCACGAACGAGTCGACAGTTACCAGGTATAAAACAAGAAACACTGCAGAGGAATACGAAAACACAGGAAAACGAAAGAATAAATAAAAAGATAACGGCAAGGCGAAACCGTACTACTCCAAGTGGCACTCCAGGTCCCAGTAGCACAATATACCAGGTATGGGGTTTCGTCCTTGCATGTCAAGCAGGAGCCTTGACACAATATTTGTCATCTTCTCAATACTTCCGTCCCGACAGGGTTGACTAGTGTCGACACTGTTGCTGCCGTCGTGCCCTCCCTCCAACGACAAACAAAGTAATAAAGACAGGATTGGAGCCGTAGCAGTCGCATGCGTTCCACGAAACTAACACTCCAACCGGAATCGCTCAACACGATCTTCCAATGGTTATCTGATATCGTTGGCAGCTGCAGCATTACATCTCCACCCCCTACCTCCCATGTCTTCCCTGGTGGTTAGTTCGGGCATCCTCGGATACACCACTCAGCCAGCTTTGTTTTGTCCCATGCTCGCGCCTTGTCGTCCGAAAAAGGCTCGTCTCTATGAAAATTCCCCGAACTACTTGCTGCCCCTCCTGTAGCCTCCATAAATAATCCAGACAAGTTATTATGGAAAATAACGGCCCAACTTTCCCGGAAAATAACCCACCAACATCAAAAGCACCGGTTTCTAGTTACTCCCTAGACGTCAATCGACAATATTTTTCAATCGTGGTAAACAGCGGGTACCCATGGCTATGAGGGAAGACGGACATGACGCCGATTTCCGCTCAGAGAGTCTATTTGACTCGTATGGGTATTTTGCCTGTTACATGCGGCTTTCTCGAGTTTTGGCAGGAGAGGAAAGATATCTCGAGAGCAAGTGTGTCCGAGACGGCCCGTCGCGAAAGTACATCTGAGGTTCGACTCCACCAAGGTTGATACATGTAATCTCCTGCCAAACACACACAGTACCAAATACACTTCACAGGTACACTCTTCCATAACTGCCGCCCGCTGCAAGATCCGTGAGATGTTAACACAGCGCTGTAAGTTTTTCCTCCTGCAAATGACACTATACAACGGTCACGTGACGCCATGCGAGGTTAAGGCATGAGACTCTGCATCTCGATGAGGTCCGCCCGCTGCTGCTTAGGCCTGCACGAAGCAGTTGCCCTCGATTGTGAGCTCCGCCATGATATTCAGCTGGGTAAGGATGGCATTGCCATCGGAGCCCTACACCACAAACAATACGACACAAGAAAACCATCGTGCATGCCGAGCAGTGGCAGACGAGGGGGGGTCGGCGTGAGCAGTGAATGCGCAATGGCTGATGTGCTTTGTGCTCTAAAAACGTGAGCAGCGCATACATGCGATGCCGATAATAAGGGCGTAACGGGCTGTACCCTCATTGGATTTTCACCGTAATTTGACAGCAATACTCGTAGTCAAAGAGGAATGCCGGGCGGGTGCGTTGAAAGCAGTAGTTTCATTTTGCAGTTTTAGCTAATATTGTGGCGTTTAAGATTAACCGCTTGACTTTCAAAGGCTTTCGAGACAGGCCGTAGTCACATATGTCCTTTTTCGTCTTCTTCTCTGCAACCCTCAATTCTATTTTCGTAGATACATTGTGTTCGGCATTGCCACTGCTCACCGACTATCGTTGGAATCAGTCAGGCCTACTCTTATCGGACAGTTTGTTTCCAGTTTTTCCGATTTTGGAAATAGTTGGACGTATATATCAAGATACGGAGGCGTTTATTCACAAATAGTGAAATTCGTCACAAGCAGCAAACTCAGGAAATCTGCATGATTAAAAAATTGCGTGAAAAAATATGGAAAGCATGAAAAAAGGTCTCCAAAATTAACGGCCCTGCAACAGCTCGCGTTGTGGAACTTTTCACGACGGAATTACTCTCAAATTGGAACTATGTGTGACTAAATCATAGTGCGTTCTGGCCCAGCGACCAAGATTGTGTGTCCTGTAACGTTAGACCACAGCTGACCCCATAACACAGATGGCACGATAGACCAAACGTCAACCCTGTAGACAACAGTATACGATTCTGACGAAAAGTCATCCGCGCCTCGCTCACCTGAGGGAACTGAATGATGCAGTCTCCCGCGATGCCATCGTACATAGTGACTCCATCGATTGTGAACAGGTTTGAGTTTTCGAGGATGACGCGAGGCTCTGGCAAGCGAAGGGAACCGTATGAAAAACAGCGCGAGTTGCGGTGGGAATCAACCGTGAGGCGTGCATTTAATTTACGTACGAGGTAAAGCCGCAGCCGCCGTGTACTATAGCTCGTATTGTCACACGAGTTCCCTTCCCATGAAGGTGCTGACCGATCCACAGTAGTTGAGGACCCAGGTATGCTAGATAAAAAAGACGCAATAGACGGCTTTACCAGCCTTCCGTGAACAGTGTAGGCGCGCAGTCGCTCGCACAAACTCGCACGGCACGTGTGTTGATTTTCTCGGGTGGGACATTGAAGGCGTTCTCTCTAAATCCATCATCCTGCCACATCATAACCCTCTTATGCCTTCAGATAGGGAAACATGAAAGTATGAAACGACAATCACAGCGAAGGCCACCGCGTGCGTGGTTGGGGGGGCATGATGGAAAATGCTAATGGTATCCGAGTGACAATGTAAGGAGTCGTACGGTACAGGGGCGACATGATGCTCCTCCAATACAACG
>JBBMHQ010059176.1:0-15560 GCA_037834295.1 Postelsia palmaeformis
GAAATTGCCACCCTAGAAGCCCTCATGTGAGCCGATATGAAGAGCCTTTTTTCCTCGAGGGGTCAAGGAAAAGGCTCGCGCTTCGCGCTCGCGCGCCTCATTATAAGCAGAAATGTGAAGCTTCATTTGGCCCGGACCACTCAGACACAGCACGCAGGAGACGATCACTCCGTTGATGTCTGACCACCCTTTGAGTAATGGGCACAGGAAATGTAAGGACCTTCCCACCCACCCACCCACCCGACAGGCTTTGTATTAATAGTCATATTCTGCACAATCAGTGCGATCTGAGGTGTGGGCGCCGCGCTGGGAGTGCACTCAACGCGGAGTGTTCGCGGGCGAGCCCCCCTGCTCGAGCGTAAAGGAATGCTGCAGTAGTCTACGGAGGAAATATATTAACATGCGCGGAACGAAATGGTACGAGCGAATGCAGTCAAACAGGAGTTATCTTGCAAAGAGAGACTGCACGCACGACGCGGCTCAAAAACGGTAACAATCACCTTTGTCAGCCAGTAAGCCTCCACACCAGAAGCTAGCAAAACGTGGAGGAAGAAGATGGCCAACAAAGCACCCGCGAAGAGCACAAGGTTTCCCACGAAAACGATCGCGCCGATATCGCCTGGCCCAGGTACTGCGAGGTCACATTGAGATGCACTCTCTGTTTCCTGGAGCCGGCGCGTTGTGCTCACGGGTGTGAACGCTTCGACAACGTTCTCCGGAGGCCAAAGATTCACCCACCTATCAAGCAAGGCGATAATACATTCGGGTGGGGGGGCGGCAAAGAAAGGGTACAAACACCTTGCTTGATTCATCAACCCAGCGCCAATATTGCGTCCGTTCGCGGTGTCAGCCGGAAATTCTGACTCGCCCGCGCCTGACGTTGGTGTGCTGGACTGAACGTGATGCCGTCTCCAAGACTGACGTGACTGCAGCAATGCTCCCGTTTATACCCTTTCACCCTCTGACCCGAATCCCGGGCACACCCACGCCCAGATACCTAACTAAACCTATGAGCCGTATCATGTTCCATATTTCGATACAGAGGCTGTACTACGTCTACCCACAAACCTACCTGGTACCTTTTACGCACGTCATCACATGCAAAGCAAATGTGTGCCTACGTACAAGCAAATTAAGCGCGATCGCTGGTCAGGTTTCTCTATGCGCCTCGCTCGAGGTTCAGCGAAGGCGTTTGAGATTACCAGGCGAACATAAAACCAACCAATGGGATTTGCTCTTAGGGGTCGAGTATATAATAGTACTGACAAAGTACCTACAGTGTACTGTCTACGTATTCTAGTATCAGGACATAAAGAACGACAAGTGGTACGGAAACATCGAACCTGAGGTGATGGGCAAAATCTAAAAGCCACGAGTCTTCGGTTCCTGTTGAGTCCACCAGTGATAACGTGGCAAGAAACTGGATCTGTCCTATTATCACCAACGCCAATGTGGCTGATGGCGCGCGGATACTGGAGGAACCTTGCGCGGTGTCGATCGGTGCTTGCTCCTGAATTGGAACGATTGACGAACCGAAGAAAACGAACGTCAACAAGCCGTGTCACTCGCAAGCCATGCAAGATCGAACGCGCATAGAGAAACCACCTATGCGTTCCAACGCACGTGTTCCTGCCACCCTTGTAGATTCCGCAAGGAGGTGTGGGGACACTAAAGCAACGAGAGTTTCAACCTACGAACAAGGGGGAATATTTTCTCCTAAACTGTTCTGGCTGATGGGGGCCCCTAAACTGAAATAAAAAACAAATTAGCGTTGGACGACCAGTGGCATTTATTTATCATTTTGAATGATGTTTTGTCAGCGTTTGGGTGGGAAAAAATGCTCCATAAGCCAGGCGTCTCAAAATGTTTTGGTGCATGCCTACCGTGTTATGCCTCCAGTTAAAATAGCCACCATGGTGTACTGGAAATATATGGAGCGTTGAGAATATGCCATACCTCTTTACGCAATACAGGTAAAATAGAAGCCAACACCGGTTTCAGCTCACCATGCCTGATGACTGTGAGGACGATGACCTTCCCCCAGCGCCCACGAGCAGGCTGCATACGGTGGCAGCAGCCACGCCTCCCACGCCAAGGACGGACGTCGCTTGAGCAGCAGTAGTGGCAGAGACCAAGACCTATTGGGTTGACACAAATGTATATAAGCGGTCAAAAAGCGGCAAATTGTGTGGGGACAATGAGTCTTCGCGGTGCACAAGTCGAATTGACATCAATTTGGTTGCGTCCGTTTCCTCGTCTCTGTGAGTTTACGCCGCGTACCAACGGTTGACTGCCAATAACGACTGAACTGGATTTTCAATCTACGTTAAATTCGCGGTAGAATTGAGGGCAACTAACTTCGTTGTATTACACGAACCCCTCATCTCTTAACTCTTGGGCGGTTGTAGAAGGCGCGTTTGTAGGCGCGGTCGGCGAGTCCGCCCGTGATTCCACGACTGGTGGTCGTGCCACCGGAGCACTCCCGGTGGTCGGTGATGTCACAAGCGTTTGTGCAGGGGTTTCCGTAATCGGGGCGATGGCAGTGGGGACCTTTGCCGTTGGCGACACTAAATCGACGTCATCTCTTGTCGGCCCAGGAACTAGTTGCTCGACCACCGGAGAACCCTGTGCAAACGGTGATTCCCCCGGCTGTGCTCCACTTGGAGCACTCTCGGCGATCGGTGATGCCACCGGTCTTTGAATGGGAGTTGCCGCAGTCGGTGCAAGGAGTGTGGGGCTCTTCATCGTTGGTGCTGCTACATCGACGCCCCGTGCTGTCGGCCAAGCAGCTGGCTGCGTGAACACCGGGGCATCCTGTGGCAGCTGTTGTTCCTCAGGTTCTGCTGCCACTGGGGCACTCTCGGCAATCGGCGAGGCCAGTGGTGCTTGTGCAGGCATTTCCACTATCGGAACGATGATCGTGGGGCTCTGCATCGTTGGCGCAGCTACATCGACCTCACTTGCTGTCGGAATCACCGCTGGGTTCTCGATGACCGGAGCACCCTGTGTCAGCCGTGGTTCCGCAGGCTCCGCCACCACTGGAGCATTCTCGGCTATCGGTGATATCAAAGGTGTTTGTGCCGGAGCTTTCGCCGTCGGAGCGATGGGTGTAGGGCTCTCCGCCGTTGACACCGCTTCATGAATGTCGTTTGCCGTCGGCGGAGTAACTGGCTGCTCGACCACGGGATGATTCTGTGGGAGCGCTGTGTCTACAGACGCTTCCGCCAATGGTGCCTCCTCGGCGATTGGTGCTGCCACAGGTGTTTGAACCGGAGTTTCTGGAGTTGGGGCGATGACCCGGGGACTATCCGCTGCAGGCGTCGTTTCGTCGGCGTCGTTTACTGTTGGCGAAGCAACTGGATGCTCGACCGTCGGATATTCCTGTGCAAGCGGTGTGCTAGCAACCTCTTCCGCCACTGGAGCCTTCTCGATACTCGGTGCTTTTTGAGGTGGACTTCCCGCCGTCGGAGATATGACCACGGGACTCTCCATCGTTGGCGCTGCTTCATCGACGTCGATAGCGGTCGGCAACGCAACTGGCTGCTGGACCACCGGGGAATCTGGAGTAAGCGTTGTATCTACAGGTGCTGCTGCAATTGGCGAATTGTCGGCGATTGGTGATCCCACCGGTGCTTGAACCGGGGGTTCCGCAGTCGGGGGGACGAGTGTGGGTACCTCTGCTGTTGGTGCTTCTTTATCGGCGTCGTTTGCTGTCGGCTCAGTATCTGACCGTTCGGCCACCGGAGAATCTACTGTGACCGGTGCGTCCACAGGAGCTGCTGGTACTGGAGTATACCCGCCGGTGGGTGATGGCTCAAATTCTTGAGTAGGACTTCCTGCGTTCGAGCCGATGGGCGTCGGTTTCTCTGCCGTTGGAACGGATGGATCCGTGTTGTTGACAGCCGGTTGAGCAACCGGCTGCGCGACCACCGGCGAATTCTGTTCAAGGGGTGTATCCACAGGCTCTGCCGCCACTGGGACAATATTGGCAACCGGTGAGGCCACAGGTGTCTGAACAGATGTCTGAATAGGGGTTGCTTCAGTCGGGACGACGAGTGTTGGCCTTTTCGCTGTTGGCGCCACTTCATCGATTTCGTTCGCTGTCGGGAACAAAACTGGCTGCACTACCGCCGGGCTGTCCTGTACGAGCGGTGTGTCCGCCGGCGCTGCTGCGACTGGAGTGTTCTCGCCGATGGGTGTAGCCACGATTTTTTGAACAGGTGCTTCCGCAGTGGGTGTGATGAGTGTGGGGGCATCCGCCGTAGGGACTGCTTCATCCATGTTGCTTGCTGTCGGCCCAGCAACTGGCTGCTCGACCATCGGAACATTCTTCGCAAGCGGTGTGTCCGCAGGCTCTGCCGCCACTGGAGCCTGATCGGCAATCGGCGATGCCACGGTTTGTGTAGACGGGGGTTCCGCAGTCGGGGCAACAAGTGTGGGCGCCTCTGCCGCTTCATCAGCGTCATTTACTTTCGGCTCAGCAACTGGCGGCGCGACCACCGGAGGATCCTGTGCCAGGGGGTCATCCGCAGGTGCTGATACGACTGGAGTATTCTCGCCGATGACTGAGGGCACAGGTGCGTGAACAGGTCTTTGAGCAGGTGTTTGAGCAGTTGGCCCGACGGGTCTAGGGCTCTCAGCCGTTGGGACTGCTTCATCTGTGTTGATCAATGTCGGCCGAGCAACTGGTTGCTCAACTAGCGGAGCCACTTGTGTGAGTGGTGTGTTTGCAGGCTCCACCGCAACTGGAGCATTGTCGGCTATCGGTGATGCCACAGGTGTTTGAGCCGGAGTTCTCACAACAGGAGGAATGAGTGTGGGCCTCTCCGCCGTTGGTGCCAATTTATCGACACCGTTTGCTGTCGGTGAAGCAACTGGCTGCTCGGCCATCGGAGACTGCTGCGTCAGTGGTGTATGCGCAGGTGCTGCCACCAATGGCGCCTTCGCAGCGGTCGGTGGTGCCACTGGCGTCTGAGTAGGAGTTTCCGCAGTCGGGCCGACGGCCACGGGGCTCTCCGCCGTTGGGACGAGTTCATCCGCGTTGTTCGTGGTTGGTTCAGAAATCGGCTGCCCAACCGCCGGAGAATCCTGTAAAGGCGGTGGCTCCGCGGGTGTTGCCGCCACGGGAGTATCCGCGGCGATCGGTGATGCCACGGGTGTTGGAGCCGAAGATTCGGCAGTCGGGGCGAGTAATGTGGGGTTTTCCACCGTTGGCGCCGCTTCATCGATATCGTCCGCCGTCGGTCCAACACCTGGATGTTGTACCTCTGGAGGCTCCTGTGCTAGTGGGGTTTCCGCAGGCTCTGTTGCTACTGGAGCATTATCGTCAGTCGATGATACCACCAGTGTCTGCATAGCGGGTGTTTCTGTTGTCTCGCCGCCGTTCGTGGATATCTTTGTCGTTGGGACCGCTGCATCCGTTCTGCTTGCTGTCGGCTCAGCAGCTGGATGCTCAAACGTCGGAAACTCCTGGGCCAGCGGTGCTTCCACAGGATCTCCTGCCACTGGTGTATTGTCGATGCTCGACGATGCAACAGGTGATTGTACCGCTGGTGCACCCGCGAACGGGCCGATAGGCATGGGGTTCTCCCCTGCTGGTGCCACTTCCTCCACATATATTGTTGTAGGCCGAGCAGTTGGCTGCCCCAACTCCGGGGTCTCCTGTACCAGCGTTGTAGGCGCTGCTGCCACTGGAGAATTCTCGGCGATAGGTGATACCACAGGTGTTGGTAAAGGAGCTTCCGTAGCACGGCCGATGAGCGTTGGACTCTCCGTGGTTGGGCCCGCTTCGTCCGCACTACTTGCGACCGGCTCAGAAACTGCCGGCGTATTCACTGGACCATCCCCGGTCAGCGGTGTTTCCACGGGCCCTGGTGCAAATGGAGAAATCTCTGCAGGCGGTACAACCACAGGTGCTTCCGATGACCCAGACGGAGCCAGTGGTTGGTCTATGCTATGTGCCGGTGTTGGAGGACCCGAAGCGCGTGCAGCTGCGAGCGAATCAAAGGCGGCAAGAAGGTGACGCAAGTACATGCTGAATATAGACAGGGCTGTCCATCCAACGACATACCGGTACGTATGTAAATATTTGTCGACATGAAGAATACATATATGTTTGTCGTTAGCAGACTTGAAGCAGCGGAAGGAATCAATATTGATCGTTTCGGCATGGATCGGGAACTTCGGGGCTACCTGAGGGAGATACAAGGGTTATGCCGAGGCTGTAATGCGTATGTAGGTATTCGTATCAATTTGAAGTGGGTTGACTCTTGAAGTTGCAGTGTGGTGGGTGGAACAACATAGTCGGTTTTCGTATTCGGGGTCCAAGACCACCTGTGAAAAACGCGCCACGATAACAATCCGCTAATAATATGCCTGACGAGCCACGATCACAGCCTGCTAGTATGCCTGTATCTACCGCGAGCTCTACGTATAGTAGCACCCTGAAGTCAAGTACAAACAGCTCGGCGCAATGGTATACAGTTGGCTCCCTATAATGTTGATACTTGTTGTGGAAAAGCTCGTGTCGGCGCACAAACACGCAACGTAGATAGCATTGTTCGCACTAAATATCAGGTCGACAACACAAAGGATCACACGTTTTTTCCATCTGCGCTCTTACCTAATACGGAATCCTCGGATAGTGAAGCCGTGGGAGTCGCGGTAGGCACCATGTCTTCGGCCGTAGCCAGTAACGATAAAATTGGCAACAAGCAGATAAACACACGAAACAGGAACAAAACGCAAACCAATAGCTAAAGCAATATTTCATGACTTAGGTCCGGCGGGTCAATCCTCAATAACAACGAGTGCACAACGCTCATGTAGATGTTGAACATTGGGGCACGTCACGAACTTGCCGTCGGTCAAGGCCGAGTGTATGTTTGACGCCGCCAACGTAAGTACGTACGCGCTGAGGGTCAAGCAGCACCCTGAGTGTCAAATGCCCCGAGAAGTTGCGTCGGCCATGGTACAACATACGCGAACCTATGTTATTGTTTGGTCTATCGTTATAGCTATTCACGGGCATCAACCAGGTACAATGGGGGGCGAATGAGAACGGCTCTTTGACCGGTGCCGGACAAAGACGCTATCTAGAGGGGAGGCAGGCACATCCCATTTTTTCTTGGTTGTCCTCCAGCAGATGGGTCCTTTCTAAGCTTGATCCTTGTGGCACCCCGACATAGTGACCAATCTACAACGAGTCCGGTATAAGCAACCGTCCACGAGCAACGGGGGGCGTCTTGTGATAGGATAGTGCCAAGTTGCGCCCTTGCCGTGCGACTTCTCGCATTGAAGCTTGAACACCAACTCGTATCATCCCCCAATCCCGCAGTGACCGTTGCCGTAATCGTCATTTTTCATCAACAACTTCCCCCTCTGAAGCCCCAACACCACTGTTTCTACTACTAAACCCATGTCGTCCCGTACGTCAACTGAACGTTGTTATGGTTGTGCCAGGCCGAAACGATGTGTGTTATTGGCGACGCGTGGAAACGATGTTTTCTATAACGAAATAAACTGCGGTTGGGGGTGGCAATAGCTGGTAATGTGGATTATCTGACGAGAACCTGGCGCTCTCAAAACAGTAGCAAAGGAGATATGGGCATTCGTCCTATTAGTGGCTTCGTGTGGGAAGAGTTGAATGTTCGTGACGGCGATCATAGGCGATACGGATATAGTTTAAACGTAGGGTTTGCAGTCTGATGGCTCTGCTACTCACAAGCTCCATCACAGTGCATAGTACCGGTAAATCACGTTGGACCCGTGCGTATGTGCCTTGCGCCTGGGCGCAGTCTATTGTTGGAGACTCGCGGATTAAACCCTGCTCACTGGGCGTGCGTGCATGTATACCTGCCTCTGCCCAATCTATTTCACCCCCATTTGGTGGGAAAACGCATGCGCTAAAGCGATTTTTTCTCTAGGTTGTTCAACGGGCCTTATAAGTTTAACTACTGATTTCTAGCGGACAGCGGCAAAAACAAAATCAATCAATGGGCAGCGCTTGCACTGCGCGCGCTGTGACCTATGACGACGTCGTCCGAGCGTGTGACCTTGGGAGTCGTGATGAGCCCCTTATCTTCGCCATCTTGGACGATACAGAGTTTGTTTCAACGTATAGTTGGCTGTCTTTTTGCTCCACCACCCACACGATTCCCCACAAAATATCGTACTGTGCCGATATTTTACACAGTCCTTTCCTCACCGCACGTCGATGCGCAAACGCACGGCGTAGGTGGCAGTACTCTATACGAAGTACTTCGTGTGTATATTATTATATTCCAGCGAGCGACGGCAAGCGAATTAGCAATCAATGGGGAGTGCTGCTGCTGCGGACGCTCTCACCTACTGTAGGGTCCTCCGAGCGTGTGACCGTGGGGGTCACCATGGGCCCCTCGTCTTCGCCAACTGCCAGCACCGTGTAGATAGCCGATGCATAGATAATGACGAAGGGCACGTTCAAAAATGAATGAGTAGCATTATACGAACTGATTCCGGGGTCGCCATTAGAGTGTTCGCGAAAGTGTTTTCCAGCTACCTCTCTTCCATACACTAAAAACCGAAGGTGGGATTTTAGATTTATTCTTGAAAAGGGCAATATAGTACCTTAGCGAAGGTAGGAAGTTGACGAAATGTATGGTACAGGCTTGCCCTATGAATTATTGGTTTGAAAACACCGAGCATCTTCCATGCCTCCACGCACCGTCTTGCTTGCTGTGCACACGCTGGGAGCACAAAGGCTCAAGAGGTGTAGATGGAATATAACGCTGACGAGCGGCGTTGAAATTTTCTAGTAGACCTCCGGCGGCCCGCTGCTACTTTAAGGTTTCGATCGCTTGGTATCGTAGAGGATGTGTCGTCCCGAGAGGACTCGTACTCGTACTCGTACTCGTACCGCCTCGCTTGTAGACCACGCCATCCCACGGTAGGGATGCACCAGACGTTCCTGAGCCCCTGACATTAGGAGATCAATGTCTCACCCGATACAATAATTGGAAGAAATGTGTTCGCGCCCCCCGACCGGCGCTTCTATGCGCTACTCCTAAAACAAGCGTACGCGTAAAATTTGCATCCTAACTTCTGGTCCCTCACTTAGGAAAATCAATTGGTCAGAAGCCTTTGGAACAAAACGCGCAGACCCTACCGTGTGGTGACTCACAATCCAGCGTGGCAGCTCGTGTATTTTTTCAATTTAACCATACCGTGGTGGCACAAGCAAAAGCAGCGGCGGCGTTGGCAGTGATGGCGGCGGTGGAGAAGAGCGGAGTGCGCCGGCACTGTGCCGCGCGTAAGCCGAGATCAGCCGCATCAATCTGAAAGTGCTGGTGCTGATGTTGTTTACTTTTTATGCTCAACCCGATGCTGCCCCTACCTGCGGCTAGCGCTAGCGAGCTGCCGCTTGCTATGCTGCTGCTTGCGATCGTGGGATGGCAGTGATGGTGCTGTGGTCAACTCTGCCGCTGACACCGTTGCTGGGCTACCGTTGCTACTCGCACGCTTTTGTTTTAGTTTTTCGATGTATGTTAGTGTGTTCGCCACGTTGGTGCACATCCCCACTTCCCTCCTCACTTTCGGAGGCGTCGCCTGCAGGATTTGGTTCACCTCTTCTGCAACCACACCAAGACCATCATTGGAAGGAAATCTACACTTTTAGCGAAAGGAAAGAAAAGTTACGAAGACACATTTTCGCAAGAACTATTTTGTTCACAAGAAAGTATACACACCGTACATGTTGGAACTGAAGAAGCGAACACGCCACAAAGCCCCCTTGATTCGGCCAAGGAAGAATCTATGTTGTGAATCGTTCGAATTGGGGTCGGTATTGAAGCTACATCCACAATGGAGAACAGCACACCGCAACAGGAGATCGGCATGCATCATATTCACTCGCGGCATATTCTGCTACAAAACATGCAATTGCTTTGCCGCATATGGTCCACCACCGGGTGCTAGATCAATATTGAATGTGTGCCGGGTGAAAATAACCCGGACAGCGCTGTTGTCTAAAGCCGGTGTTTATGTAGAGGTGGGGCACACGGACGGATACTCAAATAGCTTGCTGGAACGATGGGATCCGTGGGCGTGGTAACACGACACTATGCACAAGCTACCTCTCGCGTGGTGGCGTGCTAGAGTTAGGAGTGCCGCTAGTTGTGGGGGGCAGTGCTCCTTCACGCGGACGAAATTGAGCAAACTGTACGCTATACATATCTAAACGAGAACCGCCGAACGATGGAGATTCCTCCAGTATTTTTCGGGACCAAGTGGTCTCTGAAAACTTCGCCTAGTGACGCTAAGGATGCGAGATCGAAGAAACGCAGTATGTTTAATTGCTCCAGATACCCATCAGTATCCCGACTGTACTTCGAAGTATACTGCGCAGTTAGCGTTTAAGTTGCCTACCTCTCTCGCAGCATGTCGCTTGATTACAGCCGCCAGCACCGCACTCCGTCTGAGCTCCCAGCGCAACGGACCCGTCCCCGCACAAGCTACCAGCTTCTTCGCTGACGAACGAATCGCAAGTCTTGTGTACAACGTTAGGAGCTGGGGCTGGCGTCGGAACAGGACGTGGTAGGCCCGAAGGAGGTATCGTTGAGGAGCTCGATAGAGACGTTGGTGTTGTCGTTGTCTCCAGCAGCGGTGCTCCAGTGAAGGAAGCTGTCGGTAAATCTGTACAAAGCGCCGGTTGGGCCGACGTAGGAAACCCAAGTGTCAGTACCGGCTTAGCCGAAGGTACTGGTGTGCTTGCGGGTGGCCGCCGTCTCTCCAAGAGTGGCTCTGCCGTCGGTCGTGCCAATGTTGAGACCGTTGTGCTTGCCGTTGGTTGTGCGGATGTCACCACCATCGGCGTTGTCCGCAATGGAGCCGAAGGTGTCGGGGACACCGTGCTCGTCGGACGTGATCCCATCGGCATTTCCGGGGAGCCCAAGGATGACGGCGCTGGTGTACTCACGAACGGCTGGATTGGTGTGGTCGATACCTTCATCGGCGCCGGCATCGTCGAAGGAACCAATGCTCCGGTTGACGGTTGCCGAGTCGTCGAAGGGGCAGTGAACATTGTTTCAGGCACAGAAGTCTCTGAAATTGGGGCTCCAGTTGAAGGAGCCATGGTAGGCATCGGCGCAATTCCTACCGGTTTTACCGACGTGGCCGGCACTATAGAGGGCGTTAGAGTTATTGAAGATACCGATACCGTTGTTGCAGGGCGGGGCGACCTTGAAAGCGGTGGCGATGTGTAACCTGCTGGTGTTGAAATAGACATGACCGGTAGCAGGGTTGAAGCTGGGGCCTTCGATCGGCCCGGCTGTACCGCTGTCGGGGACGCCTTTTCCACGCGGGGCGTTCCGGTGGACGCTGCTGGTGTTGGCGCTGGCTTAATCGTAAACGATGGGATCGACGATGTCTGGAATTGGGTAGGCTCCTCTGTACTCGGGCTTGTGGGTGCCATCCTCGACGATACTGGCACCGTCGTTCCCGACGGCCCTGTACCTGAATATGGCGTGTTGGGTGACGCTCCTCGTGTCGGCATCAGTGTGCTAGGTACCTGTGTACCAGAATGGACCGTTGCTGAAGTCGGCAGCTGTCCTGTGGTAGGCATCGAGACCACTTCTGAAGGGGGTGGTGCATTGAACGCCGGTGCTTCGACGGTAGGTTGGATCAGATTTGGAGCAATCGACGCCGCAGCTGAATCCGGCGTGTCTGGTAATGGTGCGGGAAGTTTCGTCGCTGAAAGCGCTGGTGCCACCCCAGGCGAAGACAGTGTGTCCGGCCCTTGAGTCAGCGTCGGCGTATCCAGTGTAGCCTGTGCTGGTGTGGGCAGCTGTGTGGTCGAGGGAATCGGGCCCATTGATGTCGGGGTCGACAATCCAAATGGTGCCGCTCCTGTGGGAGGCCCTTTAGTCGGCGTCGGCGTGCGTGAGATAGGTGTATCCGACGTTAGCGGTGCGGCTGTAGTCAGTGCTGTAGTCGACGGCACGAGCGCGAGTAGTGTCGGAGGTAAACTCTCCAAACTCGGCGCTCCAGTTGAAGGTGTCTGTATGGGTATCAGCGAAGAATAAGCCGGAAGAACCGAACTTGCCGGCATCGGTGTCGGAGGCTGCACCGTTGAAACCACTGGTTCAGTCGTCACCGACGGTACTGCGTCCGCAACAAGATCATCGCTCGAAGGCCCTTGTGTCGGCATCGATGGGGTCAGCACGTCTAGGGCGTGCGTGGCCGGGGCTAGAGTTGCCAGCTGACCTGTCGCAGTCATTGGGGCCACGATTGAAGGGGGTGGTTTGTGCGAAACTGGTGTTTCGTGTGAATGTTGGGTCGATGTTGGTGTAGTCAATTCAGCAGGTAGAACCGACGCAATCGGTATTGGTGTGGGGATGAGGGTCGTTAAATGTGCTGGTCCCACGACTGCCGGGGGTAGTGTATTCGGTATTTGGGGTTCCAGCGATTTCGCTTGAGTCGACGTCAGTGTATCCGACGTCGATTGTGCAGATGCGGGGACCTGAGTGGTCGAGGCTATAGGTAACACGAGTGCTGGTGTTGCAATCTCGAAAAGTGGCGCTCCTGTGGAAGGCCTTTGTGTCGGCGTCGGCGTACGTGACACCGGCGGACACGACGCCACCCGTGTTGCGGTGGGCAGAGGTGAAGTCGAACATACTGGTGCCATTATTGAGGCGGGTCGCGCTGTCGGTGCAGGCAGCATTATAGGCCACGGTATAGCGGTGGACGGTCCCTCTGTTGGTGTCTTTGAAAAGGAAACCGGTCGAGCCGCAGTGACCGGCGATGTTCTCGGCAACTGCATCGTCGCAGGCACTGGTATTGTTGTTCCCTGTGGCACTGTGCCCAAATCTGGCGCATCGATCGGAGTTCCTCGTGTCGGCGTTAGTGTGGTTGGTGAGGGTGTAACATACATGACAGGTGCTGAGGTCCGCAGCTGGTCTGTCGTGGGCATCGGGGCCACGGTTGAAGAGGGCGGTGTTTGCGACAACGGTGCGTCGTCGAAAGGATGTATCGGATTCGGTATGGTCGACGCAGCGGATGAGGTCAACGTGACCGGCCCTGATGAGAACATTGGAGTCGTTAATGGTGTTGGTGCCATTCCTTGCGGAGACATTGTGTCTGCTGGGCGCGGTTCAAGTGAAGGGACGGGTTGCGGTGAAAGCGTGCCAAACATGGCCGGTGTCGATGTGGATCGTTGCGCGGTCGAGAGGATTGGGGCCAAGGATGTCAAGGTCGATTCTTTCGAAACTGGAGCGTCTGTGAAGGGCGCTTGTGTCTGCGCCGGTGTACGTGAAAGCTTGGGACCCGATATCACAAGTTCCTCTGTAGGCAGTGACATAGTCGAGGGTACCGGTGCCACTGTGGACGTCGGCAGCGTTAACAGACTCGGTATCCCGGTGAAAGATGCTGATGTCGTAGTCGGCGACGTGGAACCCGGCAGAACTGATGTGGTCAGCACTGGTGTCTCCGGCTGCGTCGTTGGTGGCACTGGTACCGCTGGTACCGGCGGCATTGTCTGCAACCCTGGCGCATTGACCGAAGTCCCCTGCGCCGGCGGCGACGTGGTCGGTACGGGTGGAACGGGCGAGAATGATGCGGAAGTTAACGGGCTTTGCATCGTCACAGGTATCGGGACCACGGTTGGAGTAGGCGGGTGCTGAATGCTTGAAGACGTCAATGCCGGCGTCGTCGGGGCTAACGTGTCCAGTGGTAGCACTCCTGTTGAAGGTTCTTCTGCAGGAGATATCGTACCCAGCATCGGTGGATCCGGCATGGCCGGTATTGGTGTTGCCACCGGCCTAGCCGTTACCAGGGTAGGTATTCCAAAAACTGGTACTTGTCTCGAAGGAGCTTGTGTGGGTACAGAAGAACGTTTGGGCGGCTGCGTTGTGAATGGCATCAGGACTGTTGGTATTGGCACTGTTTCCGAGCGCGAAACTCCGGCCGCAAGCGCGTTTATCGGCACCGGCATCGGCACTACCGATGAGCCTGATGGCACCGGTACTTGTGTCGGCAGCTGGGTCAGAAAAGCTTTCGTTGCCACTGTAAGTGGTGAGCGCGTTATCAAAAGTGCAACTCCCGTCGAAGGCGCTTGCGTAGACAGCGTACTCAACGCAAGTGGCCCCGACGTGGTCGGTACTTGCGTTGGCACCGCTAACGCTGAGGGCATTGACTCCGCCGTTGTCGGGGTCGATGCTCCTAGGCCTAGCACTTTCGTTGAAGGCGTTTCAGTCGGTATCGCAGAAATTGGTGCCGGTGGCCTCAGCGTGATCGGTAGCGGGGTGGGTGGCTGGGTCGTGAATGTAGCCGGGACCGCTGTTGACCGTGGTAGTGTTTCCACACGTGAAGCTCTGGTCCGTGGAGCGTCCGTCGAAACCGGCGCCAGCGATACCGACGGATCTGATGTCGCCGGTACTGATGTTGGCATCCGAGTCAGTAAAGGCACCGTCCCCGTTGATGTCGGTGACTGTGATTCTAGCTGTGGATCTCCTTTTAAAGACGCTTGCGTAGGCATCATCGTGCTTAAGACTGATGGCTCCGGTGTGGGCATCAGCGTAGATAACGTCGTTGGCGTGACCGTTGCCGGGGCCGATGTTTCCATCTGTGGCGCTCCGGTGGAAGGCACTTGTGTCGGCACCGCTGTCTCCGATGTAGTCGTCAGTGATGTGGGTGGATGGGTTGTGAATGTAACAGGGGCCACCGTTGACGATGGTGGTGTTTCCAATCGCGGAGCTCCGGTCACAAGCGAGTACGTAGGCATTGCCGTCGGCATCACGGACGGATCCGATGCCGCCGGTAGTGCTGTCGGTAGCTGGCTCGGCAAAGGTACCGGTGCCACTGTTGACGGCGATCGTGCTTCGGACAGTGGAGCTCTTGTCCAGGATCCTTGCGCAGGTGTGAGCGTGCTGACGATCAATGGCTTCGACGTGGCCAGTCTTTTCGTGGGCATCAGTGTTGTTGAAGGCATTGGCACCACCGTTACCGGGGTCGATGTTCCGGTAGTCGGCGCTGCGGTCGAAGGCGCTTGTATCGGCACCGACGATTTTACCACCGGTGTCTCTGATGTGATCGGCACTGATGTAGGTGGCTGGGTCGTAAACGTACCCGGGGCCACCGTTGACGAAATGTGTGTTTCCAAACGTGGAGCTCTGGTCACAAGCGCGTCCGTCGGCACCGGCGACGGCAGTACCGACGGGCCCGATGTCGCCGGTATAAGTGTCGACAGCTGAGTCGGAAACGTTATCGCTGCTGCTATTTTCGGTGGCCGTGATTCCAACAGTTGAGCTCCTATCGAAGGCTCTTGCGTAGGCGTCAGCGTGCTCAAGACTGGTGGTTCCAACGTAGCCGGCGCTTGTGTAGGTATCATCGTAGTCGAAGATATTGGTGCCGCCGTTGCCAGAGTCGATGGTTCTATAAGTGGCGCTCCGATCGGAGACGCTTGTGTCGGCACCGACGAACTGAGGATCTGTGGTTCCGGCGTAATTGGTAGTTGTGTGGGTGGCTGCGTCGAGAATGACACCGGGGCTGCTATTGTCGATGGCAGTACTTCTGAACGCGGAGTACTC
>JBBMHQ010059187.1:0-15558 GCA_037834295.1 Postelsia palmaeformis
CCCTACTACCGGAATCCCTTCCCAGTATGGAACTCCTCAGCCTCCAATGGATCTTATGGATTGTGTTCTTGAGTACAGTCAACAAATGATCTTGAATTAATAGCAACTTTTCTGCTCACAGGAAGTGTATTTCAGGTGGGAATCAGGTTTTCAGGGCGAGGCGAACGAATCCAGTCCTTTAGTCTTCTTCGTGGCTGGATTGTGGAATAAACCTGTACTCCTTCTACCTCTATGCAACCGACAAACGTGATCACAACGAGAACCTGCTCGATAGGCAAACCTGGCAACTTTTATGTCGCGCTTATCACTACACAGAGTGCTACACTATGCAATAAAACGAGGCCGTTTAGTTGCCTATCGGCAAAAGGTCTCTTCATAGCGGGGTACGTATTCTGTTTTTCTGTCTGTTCGTCTGTCTGTCTGTCTGTCTGTCTGCCTATCTGTCTGTCTGTCTGTCTGTCCGTCTGTCTGTCTGTCTGTCTGTCTGTTTGTCTGTCTATCTGTCTGTCTATCTGTCTGTCTGTCTGTCTGCCTGTCTGTCTGTTTGTCTGTCTGGCTGTCTGTCTGTCTGTCTGTCTGGCTGTCTGTCTGTCTGTCTGTCTTTCTGTCTGTCTGTCTGTCTGTCTGTCTGTCTGTCTGCCTGTCTGTCTGCCTGTCTGTCTGTCTGTCTGTCTGTCTGTCTGTCTGTCTGTCTGCTGGCCTGTTCGTGTACTGCCTCTCTCAGCATTCAGCTACCAAAATCATTGATCGCGCCACTACGGGGTCGAATTCCACGAATTCGGTGCATATGAAAACGGGCGAGCTTGCGCTAACGCTAGGGACTTATTACGTGGCACGACGTCTCGAGATGGTCGCGGTCGTTGGGCTGCTGTGGTTTTGGTGGTGATGCCTTTTGAATATGGTGGTGTTTCGCTTTCATTTTGCGTGTTTGTCTAATTCAAAAGCGCACGACCTACAGCATCTCAGTGCAGTCTCGAACTGAGCGTGTGTCCACGGCCCCTGCACTAGGCCATCAATCTGGACGAGGAGCCAAAAATACTACGAAGTATTAGCCAGCGTTCACCTTGTTCTAGCTGAGTGCAAAATCCAGCTCTCAGAAGATAATACCTGACATGAAAGACAAATGATGCCCACGGCCAGTGTAGATTATCGGCATTGTCCAACGAACGGGGCAGACTGACGATAAGGAGGAGAAGAGAAGAAAGCAGAAGTGAACAGATGCCCGCCTAGCGCGCTTGCTTGTCCCAGCTCCGTGAAAACAAGCAAAACACTGATGCCATCCTCGATGAAAAGAAAAAGCACACCCGGCGGCCCCGGACCCCGATCATCTGTTTAAACATGTGGCGTTGTTGTGAGGTTTATTGTTCTGAATTCTATCACGTGACATTCAAATATGCCGCTTATCTACTTGATCGGTGCTGGACAGACCGCACTGCTTGCTCTGCCAGAACCCCTCGTGCTGCTATCGTCAACCCGGTAAAGGCGACAGTGTCCTATCAACAACTTGGTATACCTGGCAGACTATTGACTTCCTTTGGGGAGAATGATAGCTATCCATAGGGCCACGGAGGAGCCCCCAGGTACCTGGTATCGAGTGAGTGCGCGTAGGCGTTTCGGCAACATATACAAACGAGTAGGACATACGAGAGTGACGGAGTTTCCACCGAGGTCCGTATTTCTAAGTTTCAGAAAAGTGGCTGCATATGTACAAGAATACAGAGCTTTTCAGCATTTTCATGTTTTTTCGGTCCAAACGCCTAACACTCACTCTCTCTCATGGGGAACGTTTTTTTTTCCGGCAGCAACTGTGGAATTCAGGCAAAGCATCCACCCAGAGAACAGCTATCTTTTAGTGAAAGCCGATTTTCCATCGGTGGTGTACACATCGTCCTGCAGTAGGCGCTGGCGCGTGAAATTGAACAGTAAGGCGCTTCGGGGAGTTTTTCGCGTTGCTGGCTTGCTAATTCGAGTTGACGCAAACACCCCGTGAATCGCTTCTGGCTGCCTAGCACTGCGGTCTGGCGCACTCGGTTTCCCACAGTATTTGGACTCTGAGTCTACTTGAATGAACCAACTTCCATAGAAGCAAATTGTACAATAATCCAACTTCCAACTTTTCTTTTTTTTTTTTGTCGAAAAATCATCATTGTCACTTTCCAGCCTAGCTCGTTGGAGGATTTACCCTCGACGACCTTCTAGACGAGCCGTGGTCACAGATGTCTCCCCTTCTCTCTCCCGGTACGTGTCTTTGTTTTTTGTCGCGCATAGGGTTCAGCATTCCACTGCTCGTCGATTTTGATTGAATGTAGCTAACTCACGCTCTCGCGCTTTCCGCTAATCAATTTCTTTTATGCAAGAAAAAGCCCCTGAACATGCACTCGGTGAGACTTGAACCCACGAAATTGATCTTGAGGAGCGCGCGGACTACCTACTGAACCACCGGGGACGTGGAAATCAAAATTTCCTGCGAGAAAATGGATGGAAACTTCTATGATATGAAAGTCGATGCATTTTTCCAAAGTCGCTTCCATCTACTTCCAACGAGATTTCACGAACTTTCACGTACGCAAAAACTGAGAGAAACATTTTCACATGAAAGTTGGGCGTAATTCCATAGAATTTGTACATATAAGCTTCGATGGCATCACCTTCGATAAGGCCTTGCACCAATTTCGATGGGAGTCCACTATCCAGAGTGTTTACTTCCATCAAATCTCCCATTTAACTCCATGGCAGTTTATCTGTAACTTCTTCAATGTAAGGAGATTTACTGTACTTCCATCTTCTTTCATCTACTTCCATCCCTCGACAGCCAGATCCTACCCGGACATGATATCATTTGGTGTTCTGCTCCCACCCACAAGGTGAAGCATGAAACATGGAGTTAGCCCTCCGCAGGACCCGCCGAAGGCCCATCGACCACCCTGATCCAATCCAGACCAGCTTCCACCAACTTTCATGGAAATATAATAACTACCAGATTCACTTCCGTTGGGACTAAAGTTTACCTCCGAGTGACTTTCCATGGAAGTAAAATTTAGTTCGATATTTAGTTCCATTGGAAGATATGGAAGTAAAATTACTTCCATGGAAGCTTCCATCAACTTATGTACTTTCATGGAAGCTTCCAACCACCTCATGGAAGCTTTGACCCACTTCAAGGGAACTTCCACCAACTTCCATGGTAGTAGGTAATAAAAATGGAAGGCCAAACCAATGGCAATCCATGGACGACAGAAATGGAAGCTACGTAGTGGAAGTAGGTCGAAGTCGGTGGACGTTACTGGAGCTTCAGTAAATAGTAAAGGAAGTCTAGGGAATCTAGTGGAAGTATCGGAAGGCGGGGGACTCCTTTGGAAGCAAATGGAAGCTTGAGAAACCCGGGGAAGTAGATGGTAGTCTATAGGGGTATATAAAAACTCTCAAAAGCTTCCATCGAATGTGCTTGTCGAAGCTTAAGCTTCAGTTGATGGAAATTGGCGGAATCGTTTTCTTCCACACATATTAGTGGAAGTCTCCACGTATGTATGTGCTTCTTATCAAGCTTCCACAGCTTTCACGATAGTACCGTACTTCCATACAAGCAAATTTCGGAAGCTCGTAGAAGTAGGCGGTAGTCTATTGGGGTAAATAAAAGCTCTTGGAAGCTTCCACCGAATGCAATCGTCGAAGCTTAAGCCTCAGTTGATGGAAATTGGCGGAGGCTTTTTCTTCCACAGTTGCAGTGGAAGTTTCCATGTACTTCTATGAAAGCTTGCACAACTCCCATGGGGGTACCTTACATTCAAATAAGTTGTGAAACCATGGAAGTCGTATACGCGACCATGTAAATCGACATAACACGTGATATAACGTAGTGGACCCGCCTCACCCGACGCCCTTATAACCCCATCAGGAACGTCTCTAGATTTTGCGGGCTTTAATTTGAGGACCCATGACACTTGGGGAGAGGAGATCTTTAGGTTGCGAGGCTGTTTAGGTGTTTTGGTTCCTGTTGGGATCAAGGCACGGGCGGAGACCCAACCCAACCCTTGACCCTGACCCTAACCCTAACCTTAACCCTAACCCTGACCCCGAACCGCAGCCAAAACGGACCGAAACTCGCCACAAACGCGGCTGCGCCACGTTTGCATCGAACCAGGAATTTTTTCAATTACGGACGACGACTCCGAAGTGCAGACCACGCCGCTCATTTTCCAAGTCAAAAACATCCCTGAAGATCCCCTCTCCCAGATTGCTAAACCTACTCTTTAGTTTCCTTTTGGGAGCTGTAGCTGTACGCAAGTGAAGTGCAGAGTAAACGTCCATTTAGGTGTTGCTTTTTTGCCTCAATTTTTGTAGCCTAAATATCGAATTGTTTCGACCACTGCAGCGCCCCAACTTCAAGGTGAGGTGTAGGCCTCTTTGAAACCTGGTGCAGGCTGATTCAAAGAGAACCGCCAGATGCTGCGATTAAACACTTTTGGTTACCACCCGCTCTCTGCCAGGCCCCAATTGGTCATAGGTACACACGCAGTGAGTCAAAACAGCGGCAGCGGTTTCTATTTGGATACACACCTATCTTGAGGTTAAATTTACCCGTAAACATGAGGATGGAGTGTGGATAAAATCTTCCGTGCCCTTAATATGGGCACGTACTAGTGAGCCTTGCCCCATTTACCCACGTACTACAATAGTGCAGTTGCATGATATTGCGCCCGGGAATGGTGACGGAGGGCCCTTCACAGTAACTATACATTTACGTCATGAACTACATATTACGCGGAATACGAGGTGGCGTAGGCTTGGTCGTTATCGTTGTCATTGCAACACGCTGGGAAACATCCGATTGAGGCCGGGTCTTACTCAATTTTGTCTGAGTCATTGAAAAAGGCAGGAAGTCAGATTTTCCACCGGCGAAAAGCCACACCAGATCGGTGCACCATGTGCCGTCTTATCGTGATTTTGATTTTGTTCGATGGGGGAACTAAAAAAACAGAACATAATCGACATTTCGAACTCCACGTGGACCACGACACGAACGAGAGTCCCTCACGCCGGGTTGGGCGATCAACCTTCACCGCCAGCTCCTCGAAGGAAGAAACGGAATGTGGAACCCCCTGGGGCGCTGGGTAAGGGGATTGCTAGTCGCTTGGTCAGCAAGGAGCTCTCACCCTCGCGGAGCATGAGCTTCTTGCGGCGGTCGTCGCCAGAAAAGAACGTTAGATTGTTTTGATACTGCTGCTGTAGTCTCGTTTCCAAGTTGCTTTGCCTAGAGCAGATGCGGCTGGGCGGCCGCAAGGGACACGATGGCGACCAAGGTGCTGATGCCCTCCCTCTCAGTGGTGACCGAGGCACAAGTGTTGGAGCCCAGCTGTGTACAAGCGTAACCAGGCATGTAGAGTCGTGCCCGTCACGAACCCAGTCTATAACTTAAACAAAATTGTATAATGCCACTGAGGTCTTGTGCAAAAGAAATTTTTATCACTTTTGAAGTTGATCAGAAAAGGCTGCCAAAGAAAATCATTTCATCGAATTTCATGAGTCATAAGATCTCGGAGGAACATTTTCCCCACCAAACAGGTCCCATAAGACGTGATTTTGATAAAGTCTGACCAGGTATGGGACCAGATACCCCGTAACCTCCGCACGTAGTCATATAATCACCTAAAGCAATTTGCATAAGATCCGGCCTGAGGTGAAAATCCCCGATAAATTTGCGCCCATATCAAGTTATGGTTTTAATAGTTTCAAGAATATTCCCCTGCAATAGTACCGATTTATATGCCAAAACAACGGAACGGGTATTAGTGAACCGTTGTTCGCCGGAATTTTCCTCCATCTGTTCAGCTGATCGCTTTCAATGCACCTAAAATCTTGGGATCGCCTACACTAAGCGGTCCGCGTCAACGCAGAGGCCGTGTACGCATACCTCATGCTGACCCAGCTTGGACAAAACGGTTGATACTTACCAGGTAGTGATCAACGGCACCTCCTCATTCAGAGATACAATTTGTCCACGGCCAGACGGACGAGCCGAGTTCACAATTGTGTCGGGCTAAACTTCTTTCAGGATCATTTCTTCGCTCTGCATATGCTTGTACGCATAGGTACTGCGACTATAATTAACCTAAAAATAAAGCGGAGGTGGTAGTGGGGGGGGGTGGAGGGTGATATATCCCTATGAAGTCTATGGTGTCCAACACTCTGGTTCTATGCTGGGTCCAATCCCAGGATTGCGACGTGTTTTTTTTTATTTCATCCGACGGTTGTTTACTGTTCCCCGATATTGACCGATAACAATTCGCGCTTCGCGCTCACGGCTTCCGGCGGCTTTTGCGGAGGGCTTACTGTATTTCTGCACCTTGTAGGTGGAAGAAGTGTGTCAAACGGGATCACATTCAAGTGGGACCTGGCCCGGGTGGGTTCAGGAGAGTCAAGCAGAGGCCTGGCTTGTCCTCCCGCTTTTCATGAAGAAACTTTCCCTAAGCCTACGTATCTACAACAGCATGGCGAACTCTACTCAGCTCAGGCAGATACGGCCCCTCGCTTGCCAAATCAAGATGCCGTATTGGTACGCAGCGAAGTAATATCACATGATAATATTTTTGTGTTAGGCCTTCCTATCATCTCTGGTGTTTCCGCTCGCCCAATCAGTACAGATCGGGAATGAGCGTGCCACACGTACGTATACATGATACGTATGATGGGCATGGACAGACTTTCTGCTGTTCGAAGGGATGTCTCATTTTTTTGGTCCGCACTTATTTCCATATGAAATAGTACTATACCACCAGTATTAAATATTAATAGTAACCCCGTTGGGACCCCGAGATGCCGACCGGAGCAACAACAACTTTGTTTGTTTAGTGCTTGTTATTATCAGCCGTCGACGGGCAGGGGGGAAGCGTCCGGCAGCACGCATGGGTAGGATCATGTTGCCCCCGGTGCCATGCGACCCCTTGAATTGCAGCTCGGGTATCACCTTGTACCATCCCCTCATCACGCAATGACCGTCGCCGTAACTGACATTTTTAACCGTTATTTCCCCTTTTGAAGTGATGAGAGGGATCATACATACGGTGTCATTACATATCTACTGTAGTATGGGACAGTTGTCGCCCTGGTGGTCCAGTGATACCCTCGAATACCGCTATTAATAGTAGCAGAGTTGATTCCGTGAGTTCAAATCTGTCTGTGGTGATCATCTTCTTTCTGCAAAAAAGGGGAGTCAACTGCGGAGAACGCGTAGCGTGGGTATAACAAGCGTTATACGACGCGAGTCAGCGAGAGATGAATGAAAGGCTGGAACGTTGTCGCGATAAAAATAAAGGCACCAACCGTGATGGTGGGGGGGGAAGAGAGCCTGCTATATGACCCTGGATATAACAGACGACTATTACGGGGGGGCCATAGTAAATGAGACCAAATATTGTGAGTAAAAATAGTGAAAAATATAGCTTTTTGTGTGTGCCGCACGTCCTATTAACTACAGTATGTCCCCCGTCATAGATAGGAGGAATATATATTAGAAGGGCGAAGGTGGCACGTGGCAGTAAAAGAGTGCGCAGCCGTCCGCCCTCTGTCGTACGTGTTCACCTGTCTGTGTGTGCTACCCGATTAAATCAGTACACCCGGAATCCGTCTTGATTCTCACCCAAGAGATATACAAACGCTGTGGCCACAAACTATTTGTCAGGCTATTGATATTATGTCAGACAGAGAAGACCAAGAAACATCGCAGATTAATCAAGGCAAGCGAGTGAAATGCCAACGTACCGGGTACGAGAACACAACAACAGGAGCCAGACCAGGAAATAAGAACGAAAACGCAATACAAAATGATTATGAATGACACAGAATACAAACGATCCGAGACGACTGAGAAGGCTGCAACAAGGAATCACATACGTGCAAGAGGAACATATAACTGCTGCATGGGCGAAGCAGCACGAAGAACAGGGGTATTCTGGCTGAGATGACAGCGGGAGGGGTAAGAAAAAAAGAGAGAAAACAAGGCCAACTTCAAGAGATAATAGAGCAAAAGGGAATTCGTGCTCAAGGCGATAATAATAAGATAGGTTCCCGTCTCTCCCACAATACCCGGAGGGCTTGCAACAGCCTCTGTCATCTTGTTCCTGCTGTCGTCAACAGCGGTGTCAACTGTTACTACGGGGGACCTTAGTAAATAGGACCAAATATTGTGAGTGAAAAGAGCGAAACAGATAGGTGCTTGTGTGTGCCGTAGGTCCTATTTAATACAGTATGCACCCCGTAATAACAGCAGTATTGTGTTATGATGCTGCTTTGTATGAGGTTGAAAGCACGGTATTTCTCTGGGTCCTGGCACTGGGATCGTGTTTGTAGTACTTGGAAGGCGTATCTTAGGTGGAGAACGGGTTTTCCAGAGAGGCAGGAGAGTGGCCTCAGTCTCCGTCGTGCACGAAAGTAATAAAACTGCCCTTCTTCTATCTCTAAACAAACAACACATGTGAGCACCGACCAGTACCAGCTTAATAGCCAGACCTGCTCAGGGATACATAAAGGGTCCCGCTGTCCATGAGCTCAACAAGTGGCGTCATCGGCTCCAAACTTTTCGCCTTTCTATCGGTACAAGGGTTTGCCACTCACATCGGACCGCTTGTTTTTCTGGAGTAAAGTTTGCTCCGCACACTGCACGATGGTGACTCATATGGAGGGAGGGTCTGATCCCCCTCATGGTCGTTGAGCCACTGAGGTCCAGAGCCCCTAAGTGCCCCACCGCACAAGGCTCGTCGATGGGGATCGAGCGACTTGTACAACAGACCAAAAAAGCAGAGCTTGTGTCTCGGCAGGAGCCCGATGATAACGGCGTGGATCGGGCGCCTTGTACAACACGCTCGCACGAGGAGCCAGAGCCCCGGCTGGAGCCCCAAGCCGAAGCTCGAGCAGCTTCCAGCAGACGGATATCGTTCAAGCCCTATTCCGGGTCTTTTCGCTCGACGGAACGAGCTCTGCCGTCCAAGACATTTGGAAGCACTCACTCCTCGCAGCGCGTGTCGCACGTAACCGGCCAGGCCTTGAATTTTACAGTTTTGACTCCCCACTCGTGCCCTCTGCCGTCCAGGCCACCTGGCTCCGCTGAGAGCGTTGAGCCAGCTGCTTCTGCTCTGGGCCGGAGCGCGTCGGATAAACCTGGACGCAGCGCTTTCTACGCCACCCAGCTGCGCTCTTCGCCGTTGGATCTACCTGCTTCTGGGCCAGATGAGAGAGTAATTGAGACTGTTTTTCCGCCTCGTATTCCACTGCTGCTCGACCTCGCCTGTACGCGTAAGATAGCCGCGAGCGATGTTGTCACTGGCGTTTATCCCCCCGCTCCGCGAGCACACGATGCAATATTGTCCGTGCCTGAGTGACACAATGACACACTGGATTGCAGTATTAAGCACGCTTCCCTCGCTGCCGTAGCTGCAAACGTCGTACTGCTGCGCGTTTTGATACTGCTGCTAGAGGGAGCGATGCGGCCACTTGTGAGATGTTTCCCGCGCGTCGCCCACAAGACGGCACATTCGAACTTCGGTATTGCGCACGCTTTGCGCGCTGCTGTGATTTTAATGCTGCTGTTAGAGGGGGCGATATGGCCGCTCGTGATTTTTATCCCACGCCTCGCCCACGAGGCGGGACACTATATGTTAGTATTGCACCTACCTTGTCCGCTGCTGTAGCCACCCACGCCGATTTTACTGGAACATACAGCACTGCTGCGCGTTCTGATGCTGCTATTAGAGGGAGAGCGACGACCGCTTGTGAAATTCTTCATGCGCCCCACCCACAACACGGCACCCTGGATTTCAGTATTGCGCCGGCCTTGCCCACTGCTGTAGCGACCCGCCACGATTCTGCTGGAAACGTGCTGATGCGATTTTTAATACTGCTGTGAGAGGGGGCGATACTTTTCATACCCCCCCCCGGTTCCAGAGACGTACCTGCACCCAGCACACTTGATGTTGGTGCACTTACAAACCGTGACGACGGCATTTTTATCGCACCAACTTCGGAAGTCGATGCTCGCTCCCCAAGGGCTCGTAGCGCTCGCCGAATGGTGCGCCATACCTTGATCGCCGCTAAACAAGTTGTTGAAGCACAAGCGGCGGTTACTGCCACCGCTGCTTCTTCGTTACACGACCCTGAGTATCGCCGAATGCCGTCCCTCCCGGCCCCGGTGTCCTCCCCTGCCTCGGTATCCTCCCCTGCCCCGATGGTTTTCGCCCGTCCCCTACTCAGCATGTCACGGACAGCGAAGTCAAGGGAGGAGTCACCCAGCCTCGTCAGGTCTACCAGCGGCCTGAGGACGCACAGCTCCTTTCCCTCGTTGGGAGAGAGGACGCCCCAGCTCCCGGGCCCGACGAATCCGGAGGACGCCGTGGACTTCGAGCTCCCCGACTCAGAGGACGAGCAACGGACTGCCGCCAAAGACGCAGGACAGGGGACCATGCTGGGCAGTGATCAAGCCCCGCCCCCCCGACTCCCGGAGGTATGGACCTCCCTCTCGGCGGAGGCCCAGGCTGCCATCGTCCAGCGCTGGTCAGCCCATCCGGGCCTTGACGCCGGAACCACATTCCAATGCTCGACGCCAGCTCGGGTCGACGCTGCCACAGTAGAGCAGCGTCTTGCTGTCACTGACCATCACCTCGATGTCGTCGTGGTCGAACGGGTCTTGACCGCAGCCGAGGCCTTCGGGGCGGCCTCGGCGACTAACGTCCACCGCCGGGCGCAGGTACTCACGGCGGCCGAGCGAGAGGCTTCAGCGGCCAATCGCACCATCGCCGACGCCACCAAAGCCTCGCAGACCGCCGAAAGCGCCTCGAATGCTGCCGTCACGACCTCCGAGGACGCCGCGCGCTCCGCCTCCCGCACCCAGGCCTCCATTTCCTGCGCCAGGGAAGCTTTGCGGGCTGCACGGGCGGGCAGCGGCACCAAGACCTGTCGTGTTGCCGAGGCAAGGACTCCAGCTGAGCGCACCGTGACCGCAACGACGGCCACTCCAGCCCCCAGACTTAGTCCCTCAGATTCGCTCCCTCCTAGCGCGATCGCGGTCGACGCCCGGATCAAGCGTACCGGGGACCTCGACTTCTTGCAGGGGAGTGCCGCCTGCATGGCCGCCGAGTCCAACTCGTGCTTCTCCCGTGAGGCGGCAGCGAGGGTGGTCTCTGCCGCTCGCCGACTCCGACGTGACATGTTCGCAGACGACCTTTCCGTTCACGACACTTGGCTTGTCATGGCGGACGACTACTAGAAAGATCAGCAACGCCGGGAGTACATGATGGCTTTGGTCATTAGCCTGCGGTGGGCGCGCGACTTGTCTTCCTCCACCGTTCTCTGGCCTACTCGGACCGAGTATGGGCGTCCCTGCAAGCGCCAGGTCGATCCCAGCGACCAGGGACACCGGCTCCCGGACGTCGGGGAGGGCTCGCGACAAGGCCACGCCCCCTCCAGCCCCCCCTCGGACGACCGGGCCCACCGAGTCCCGGGGCACCAACCCCCGGGAGTCCCCAGCCACTCTGGAGTCCGCAACAGCTCCCGCCGCAACGATAACGACCTGGACTGCCGACGCCCGAGTATGGGAGGAGCCTCGGCCAGCTATGACGGCAGGCCTCCCCGCGAACAGGGTTCAGATCACGACCAGAGTACATTCCGGCGAAGCAGGACTGGACGTCGTCGAACCCCCGGCCAGCGAAAAGAGAGTTCGAGCAACGGGCGCAACTAGAGCTACCGCTCGCGAGGAGACGCTTCTCAGGCCAACTCTTCCAGCTCCTCCTCGGACGGCAGCGGTAAAAGCCCCGTTACGGAGGTCACCACCAGCTCCAAGAGGCAAGTGATTCCCTCGCTAGCGGAAATTGCTTCCTCCGCCGCGCTTCTTGGTCACTTGACCATGTCTGATAACCGAGACATGCCAGTGTCGTCTAAGCTTGCCCACGCTCGCACGACGGTAATCAACTCTGCCGCCGCCGCCGCCGCCGCCGCCGCCGCCGCCGCCGCCGCGAAAAAGCACACTGCAGACGTCCAACGAACGTACAAACACCCGGGACTGAAGGACATCTCTCGCATTTCTGTTCTACCTTTTCTCTCCTTGATTAACCCTTTTGACGCCGCGCTGCAACTCACTCGTTCGGTTAGGGTGTCCACGTTTGATATTCTCATGGTGAGCATCAATGGCAGCCACGAAAGCCTTAGTTCTACCGATTCACCCCCAGTTGGGAGTACCCCCTAAAGAAATCTTTCGCGCGCGCCATCGCACCTCACAAGCGCACGACCGCCCCCCTCCCTACTTTGATGGATGTTGTTTTTGGGCAGGTGTCGCGCGCCGTCGCAGCAGGATCGACGGGACCGAAAGCGTTCACGCTCCTCCTGAGGCTGCTGAACAACCACTTCGACCACACCGACACAGGAGCCAGCTACACCAAGTTGCCTAATTTTGGTGTACCTAACGGGACACCCTTTAACGATTTTAGTTGTGCTTTTCGAAGGGTGGTGTCGGCAGCGATGGGGACTGAGTGTGGTTTGGCATCGGCGGTGGAGATTGTTCAGGAGGTGGTTCGGATGGCAGTGAACGCGCAGTTCCCCAGCTTGGTGCCCACGCTTGACCCATAAGTTTTAGCCACGGTGTCGAGGCCATTTTATACTTTGGACACCATGTGGTTGAGTTTTGAGACTCTCGCGAAAAACAAGACACCTGCCATCAACGGCGATATTTTTTTCTCTTTGCCTGCTTCTTCGACGAGTGTGCGATCATTCGCCCCGTCGGGGCCCCGGCCCGCCAGTAATGGTTGCGGCCAGTGCCGGACGTTTCCCCCGTCGCCTGTTTGGCAGACGAGATCGCGCAATAGTTAGCCTGTGACGAACGCCCATAAATCTTTCCCTGACTGCCTCGACCCGTGGCTTGACATCGCTTTCAACTGCTGCCCCCTAGAAGAACCACTATGCTGAAGTTCACGCTGTTTACATGTCCAATAATATCGAGGACCCTTCCCTCTGGCGTGGTCTACTTCCATCGTCCGCCCGCGCGGCCGCCCTCAGCGAAAGCCGGGGCCGCTGTTTGAAGCGCTACAAAGACTCACACTCCCTCTCACAGTGTAGGTAACCCCTTTAAAAATCTTAGCGGTATTCTGAAACCCGATATCGGAACGCTCGGCAACGACGCCGCGGCGTTCGGCCGTTGACAAGGACGCATGACTAGACACCACCGCGAAAATAACTAGCGGCCGAACAAGGACAACCGCAAAAACAGCAGGCGTCGTTCCGGCCATTCGCGGGGGCAGCATTACGACCAGGGTCAACACAACAGAGAAGGTGACGGCTACAGCACACACGCGGAACGAGGGCACCAACAGTCTAACTCCGGCTTTCACGGTGGTGGCTCGAACCCACCTGCCTTTTTCACCCCGGCTCCCGCCTCGGGGGTTCGCTACGATGCCTCGCATAATTCGGACTGTAACCCCGACGGACGCCAGCCAGGCACCTTTCGCGTCGGTACCTGACAGGTCAACGGCGGTTCGGCTCCTGCTGCTCGCCCGCCGCCAGCATTGCCGGGGGAAAATCCTTTGGTTTCCCGAGATGCTCGCGTCCCAGGCTCGATCAGCACTCTGCACCGATCTGCGCCGCTTCTCCCCCCGCGCGTTGCTCCGTCTTTCGAGCCGACGCATCGACTCAGCTCCGCCGGTTTTACCGGGGAGCCACCGGGCGTCTTTGCCGACGTCAGGAGCCTACGCCTTGAACGCCGCTCCCCTCACCCCGGGCACGAGAGCAGGCGCGATGAACCCCGCTCTCACGAACCACGCACCGCGCGGCACCACGCGTGTCGCGTCGTCACGTCGCTCTTCTAGGCGAGGGTGTCCCCCTTCTTCACTACCCGGCCATGCGGGGGCGGTCGGTTTAAGGTGCGGGAAGGCAAACACTAAGACCTCGAAATCTCGGTTGAAGCTCGTCTCGGCGTCTCCTCGCAATAATGATGGCCGCTCCACCCTTTTTTCTATCAAGGAGGAGTCGATAAGGTTAGCTACCTCGTTCCCCTTATCCACCAGGTCTACAGGACGGAACCCCCCTCCGGTGGACCCTTTGTTGGAAAGGTCGGCATCATATCGCAATTTGTGACATATTATACGATATGTGATGTAAGATAAGCGTATCAATATCACAAACAAACGCGATATGATCTATCATATCATATCATACAGATAAATCATATGATAAGATATGATATGATATGTGATATGATATAGTGTAAAAGTAATGATTTCAGCTTTTTTTGAGGCCAGTAGCCAATACGTTCTTGGGTTGGGGTGTACCGCTCTTGCACTGCTTGTAAGCACATATTTCAATAGTCAAACGCAGTATCCAGCGTCAGAAATAGTGAGGCAAACCGTTAAAATACTCGTACAACTTTTTTGAGCACAGGTTTCAGGATGAACGTTGGGCAATACGTATTCATCGCATGATGCCGAGTTGTCGAAAACCCTTACTATTATTAAAGATGTACCAGGTATTATTAATAATAGTATTTTAACTACTCTACCAGGCCCTATTCACCTACCCACCTACTAGACAGCAGTAGGTTATATTACCATGTCCATTTACGTACGTACAGCAACATGTATTTCGCTTCCGCGAAATAAACAAGGCGTATATTGCTATGCAGTATTACGTATTTAACAATCAGGAACACCTCGGACCCAGGGCGTGTACATCATCAGCTGTACAATCACCACAATCAATAATGATAGCAATAATTCCAACCGCTTGTCCTCAAAATGGAGAACCTATCATGAAGACTGTAATATGGCAATACTGACGACACCATCTACTAGAATAATCTTCTCCGTGAAACCAACGGGAACTCCGCCTTCATACTATTAACGCAAACCGTATACTACGATATTATTATTGGACACATTACAACGTCGTCAACTCCAACGTCAAAACGGACCGCAAAAACATGCCATGAGAACGACTGCTGTGGGTCACAGTAGACAAGCTATGGCTCTCTCCTTGTGTGCGAGCTAGACTAGCTAAATCTATGCCGGCTTAGATCGAAGAACGCCGATCTTTGCAGAAAGTGGATATCAGAAGATTTTCCGGCGTTTGGGAGGGTTTCCTGTCATATCATAACATATCATACGATATAGTATGATACAATATATCATATGGTATGATGTAGTATATGCCACGATATGATTTATCGTATCATATCATATGTCGCATTATTTTAAAAACTATATCATATTTCATATCAGAGCGTTTTCAAAAGTGAGACCGACCTCTACTTTGTTGCCCCCCACCGAAGTACCGTTATCGAAATCGTCTACAACAGGGTTTGCAGGCCATCTTTCGTCTTCGCGCACGCCACTCCACGTGCGCCGCGCTCCTTCGGCTCAAGTGGAACATGAAAAGTCTGGTACTGCCCGACGAGCCAGTAGTGACTCCACAGCCCCCGGTCAGATCAGGCGGACAGTTTTTTTTTTCCTTCTTTTTTTCTCATCCCATTTATTATCTTCGCCCTTCTTCTCTCTCTCCCTCTTCAGTCGTAACTCAGATCCGGGGTCA
>JBBMHQ010059198.1:0-30075 GCA_037834295.1 Postelsia palmaeformis
AGTAGTAGAAACACCACGCCCCAAAGTCCAGGAAAATGTCAAGAAAAGGAATATCGAGTGCAGCCGAGAAGCGAAAGTCTGCTCTCCACGGCGGCGCGGTGCTAGCGGCGGCGGCTGTCCGTCAGCGTGTCGAGTGGAGATGCGGCCTGAGGGTGGCAAGATATCCAGAGGCGCCGGGTTGCCCGGCGGCGATCGGGCAGACGCGGCCGGGTCAATGACCACGGCGGAATCTTCTCCCTGTAAAGTGCTCTTCGGGGAAGGAGCGCGCTGGGCGACAATCGTCGCTGCAGCGGAGGCTTCTGCAAAACCCTGGCCCCAAGGGGCAGACGCTGCCGGAGCAGTGCTCACAGATGAACCTGCTTCCTGTAAAGTGCCCGTCGAGGGAGGAGCACGCTGGGGGACAATCGTCGCTGCAGCGGAGGCTTCTGCAGAGCCTTGGTCTGGAGGGGCAGACGCAGCTGGAGCGGTGCTCACGGCGGAATTTTCTCCCTGAAAAGTGCTCATCGGGGGAGGATCGCGCTGAGTGACAATCGTCGCTGCGGCGGGGGCTTCTGCAGAGCCCTGGTCGCCCCCAGGGGTTACAACAAAAACCGAAGCGAAAGCAGCGTCGGCGGCGGGTGAAAACACCCGCAAGTCAGGACGGTGATCGACGTTGGCGACGGAAGCAGATGCACAAGCCACGAATCTCCCCAAATTAGCAGGGAGGCCGTCAATCCTCATGCGTGGCCCGTGTGCGCAAACATCGCGAAAATCTGACGAGGTGAAAGGCAGACCACCCAAGACGGCACTTTCTTTTGGTGCGGGGCACCAGCTCACCTAAACCGACACCGGGGGTCGGCGAAGAGCGAGTGCGAAACCCGCAGGCTCGGAATGAGGACGATGCTACCGTCCTCGACCGGGGTGAGGCTGCTAGGGCCCTTGCGGTTGTGTTATGTGGCGGGCTCCGGCAAGCGGAAAATAAAATCAGCATTTATTTTCGTTGGCGCTGCCCTTGCGGTACTGGAGGGTCTGGTCGAACGCGGTGAGGAACTCGAGTCACCACTGGACTCGCGCGTTGTGGTCCCCTACTTTGCCGATGCTTTCAAGTGCTTTGTGATCCGAAAATATTCCAAACTTCGCTCCCCATAGGTGGCCTCGGAGTCGTTTAATGACCCAGATAATGCTGCCAGCTTTCAGGTCCAACAGGGTCCAGTGCCTCTCGGAATTGAGGGTAACGCGGCTGATGTAAGCTCTGGGCCGTACCGAGCCGTCCGGTTGTTCTTGTTCGAGTGCGGCACGACAACCGTCGATGCAGGCAGCACATTACACGTGGAAGGGACGGGAGCCGTCGGCTACAGCGTCCCAGTCCGGGAAAACCAAAATTGGCGGGGCAGTGAGCTCGGCACCTGCCGTCGACGTCACTTGTTAGTATCAAGCATGCGGGACACTTTGTATCCCCGGACAGGTCTACCTATTAAGTCGGTACTCGTTGGTACTCACATGTGTGGTGTGCTTAAAGATATTGTTTTTCCCGTTTTTTCCTTTCATGCACGGTGGAGACCGAGTCAAAGCTCGTGTGTCTCTAGAAAGCCCCTGATCTTCATCTTAGGATACTCCTTCCAAGTACTGCGAATACGTTCCCAGTGCCTGAACTCAGGCATCACCGGGTTTTCAATCTCATACAAAGCAGTACCACAGCAAAATCGAGCCTGCCAATGTTATCGTCTACTCGGCCCTGGTATCAGCCAGGGGAGTCACTGGCTGGAAGTCAATCGCGGGAGAACTAATAAAAAACGCGCGAAAACGGTTACCGCGCAACTTGCGAAGTCGAGTATCGACCGATCGGTTGAACTCATAGCTGACGTGTTTTTTTTTGTAATTTATAAAATCCTTCCGATCTTGATTCCGTGGATTCTTCAGTTCGGTGGGGGTCATGTATACCTTCGAGTGTGGTTCCCCACGTAATACGTGCGGTGGGCATTTCTAGACACAAATCTATCCCACTAGTTTGCGGCTGCCGCATTCAATCATGTGCAATTTATCCGCATGCATGTGGGGATAATTTCATTTGGCGAACATTTTGAACCACTCATCATTATTTTTATACACGGCCAAGGAACGTGATAGGCGTACTTATTCCACAAGTGTGTGTGACCGTAAGCGTTTGTTGCAGTTGGTCGGGTATGTGTAATGAGTTGGAACACCGCGCATATCTTGTCTTCCCCCTCGCGCTGAAAATCTGCCAAAATCTGCGTACGCATCCTCTTGTGTGTTTTCTTTCCTGATTTTTGCTTGTTTCGGTTTTCTACTTCGATTTCGATTTGTCCACCTCGCATTGTTTTCATCCCGTCGTAAAATAATACCTCGTACCTGGTATGATTTTTTCAAAACATTCGCCAAATGAAACTTCCACCACATGCAAATAACCGCCAAAAATTCTTGTTATATTTTTTATTTGTTGTCTGAGGTATTCGTTGTGGTTCAATCATCATGTCGCATCATTGTTTCATTTTTGTTTTATTCAGTGGTATTCTCCCACCCCAGAGCTGTTGGAGCCAGTCCTACTTTGGCGTCATGCCCGGTATACAAGTCCTTATATGAAGAAGACAAGATGTGAAGCTGCGAAATAGACCACTTGGATTAGGACAAAAAAACGCTCTGGGAGGTGTCCAGATATGAAAAGCCGAATATTTTAGATCAATCAGGATTAATCAATACTATCCACTTTCCTTTGTCCATAGGGAAGGAGGGCTGGCATGGAGCATGCCCAAGCACAGCATCAGCAGTGGGGCTCTCGTCCATGGCAGAGCCCTTGACCAACACTGCGAGGGAAGCACGGTGGCGTCCCCGCCTTCTTCTGTAGTTTACTATTACGGGGGGCCATAGTAAATACAGTATGACCAAATATTGCCATTAAAAATAGCGAAATATATAGGTGTTTGTGTCTCCCGTAGATCCTATTTAATATATGTGGTGCCCAGTTATAGCATGCTGAGGCGATGTCCTCGTGGCATTGTTTGGTTCGTCATCCGCAGTGTTGGAGTAGTATTACTGCTTGCTGTGCTGCAGTAGCTCAGCCCAACATTGTGCCCGTACGTGCCGTTGTTGTTGTCGTTGTTATTACACATCAACTCATCGCCACAGTACAATGCAACCGGTCATCGCAGGAGAGGCTCCCATAACTCTGGAGTCGAAGAATACCTTTGTTTTTCACCGCACTTATTTAGCGGGCCCCGCACACGATATAACCGCACTTTCAGGGCTAGTCACTGCAGTCACATTTTGGGGACAAATAATCCAATTTCCAAAATACTTCGTCCCCAAACAGGACTGCAGTCCTACACAGGTCCTCATCGTACTAAAAAAACGGTACGGAATAAATACCGGAATTCTCAGTTTGTAGAACTGAGTCTCTGTTCTGGTAAATGCGATTATGTCTGTCTGTCTGTCTGTCTGTCCGCAAGAAGAATATTTTTTTCGAGCACTTTCCAATGGCCGGTATATTTATATACCTGGTATATGAGTAATTTTATAAAAGCGAAAAAATATTGACGAAAATTCGAAGTCGTGTCATACCGAAAAAAATATGAAGTTCGGAAACGGTGGTGTTCTGTCAGCGTGCGAGGTACCAGGTGGTACTACTATTATACTACAGTATACTGCTGTAGGGAGGTACCAAGAAACGAGGAAGAAGGAGCATGCAGGCAGGGGGGGAGGAGAGGGGGAGGGAGTGGCAGAGGGAGGAAGGGAGCGAGGCAGGTACGGGGGGGAGAAGGGAGGCAGAGAGGGAGGAAGGGAGCGAGGGACGGACGGAGAGAAGCGGCAAGGAAGCAGGGACGAACGACAGCCTTAGCTATTGCCGTGCGGCTTATCGCTCGCAGCACAGTTTTCCCGCTGGCCTTAGGGGAGCGATTGTGGCTGCTTGATCCGTCACCCCGATTGGGATGCTGGAAGTCAACTCTGGAAAATCCACACACACGGCACCGGCAGGGGTATAGGGTGGACCATGACGATAACCTCCGCGAGGGCTTCGACCTGATGCGTGCGGCATGTGTGGGCGCAGCCGTTTCTTTTCTATATAAATTGGTTTGTAGATGGCCATTCATTGAGTGGCCCTGATCGGACAACCCCTTTTTCTGAATCCGTTTAGGAGACCATACGTGCACCACTCGAGGGATAAGGCAGGATGAAAACAAAACGACGTCGGAGAACCGAACCGACATCAAAAGCCCAAAAAGGGGAGAGAGAGAAAAAACATACAATAATCAGGAAACAAAACACACAAACAAAAACGCAGATTTTTGCAACTTTTCAGCGCGAGGGGGGTCTTGCAAGAGAGACCAAAATATATGCGGTGTTCCAACTCCTCGTACAAACCTGACCAACTACAACAAACGGTTACGAGTACACACACTTGCGGAATAAGCACGCCAACCCCGTTCCTTGGCCGTGCAATAACAGCAAAAGAGAGATCCGAAGGCCATGAAGACACGAAATACAGCTGGGTAAAGAAGGTTCGATACGATAAATGAGAAAATTCTTCCATTTAGTTTTATTCGAAGGTTTAGAGGCCTTTCGCTCTCTATTCGGACTGTAGGTCTCGGAAAAATTGTGGTGTCCTATTTATCACCTGGTATTCTTTTTCGTGCACCCTGAGCCACGCGCTAAAAACGAGACAACAAAAAAAACACTCTTGTAACCGACCAATTCCTCATGGCGAATCGCCGCCAACAAAAAATGTTAACTCCCCGGCGAGACAAGACAAAAAAGAGAACAAATTGTACCAGTATGTAGGTAACGAGGAAAATATGGTGATGTACGTACCAATACGAATACCACGAAAAAATCCAAACGACTATATACGAAGTACCTACGGACATCGGACCAGTGTGGAGCAGGAGCTATACAAATATATATTCTGCTGCAGGTGTCCTCTTGCGAGGGCCCATCTGATCAACTGCCGGCACTGTACTACTTTTGAAAGGCACTATGAATACTGCTTTGTTCATACCAGTACCAGGTGATGTGATCCATTACCCGTCCAGTAGGGGGGAACCGTTACCGGTCCGACTGATTGTGACGATCTTGATATTCATATACCGTAAACAATTATCTCCAGAAACCAGGGCTCTTCACGGCTCATGACCCCAATCCGCGGGTCGGGTCAGAAACTTGTCGAAATATCACGGGTCGGGTCGGGTCAAGCCAGGAGCTTATCAAACACTCAAGGAACGGGTCGGGCCACCCTTGCGCGACTCGACCTGACCCACCGTTTGATCCGATCCGTAAACGACCGTGCACAAAGCAATCCACAATGATATTGTACAGACATCCTTCACGAGGGAAGTGGTAGAGACAGCAGCAAGCGCGCGAACAAGGTACTGTAGTATATCACACAGCTGGCAAAGGTCAGTAGGCCAGTGCCGACCTCTCGGGGGGAACTCACAGCTCACGCACGTACTCGGGAATACTCTTCAGTTTTCATTAACAGAAAAGCCACCCGGTACAAATAAACACGCTAGAAAACAGGCGAAACGTGTGACCAGCGTTCCCGCCGCCAGCGCCGCCTGACACCAGTTACTGCCCGTCAGAGCCCCAATAGTCTAGCAAATGTCGTCTTAGTAGTACTTGGCATACTGTCAATACACCGAGTACCTCGCAAGTGCTTGTACCACAGCAGTATATACCTCAAGAGGAGTACACTCAGTACGCCAGAGAACGCCAGCCCCAAGTGACTCGAGTATGGCTAAGAACATCACAGCAGTACGTACCATAACCCTCCTGTTATGTGTCGAACTCCAGTACCTCGGAAAATGATAGCCACTGAGTATGGGTAAGTATCTTGAGAGCACGTACGTCATGCCTCTGCTCGTGCAGCTGCATTTACTTCTCCGGTTCTACTCCTGCAGCTGTCCCATGGATGCCGTTGTACAACTGTAGTGCTGGCAAATCCCGAGAATGCATAATATAAGCCAACAAAGAATTAACGACGAACACACGGTGCTGGGGGTAGAGGGGGGTCAACTCTAAAAACGCCAGTCCGTCTCCTTTCGTTCCATCCATAGCACCAAAACAGACAGGCTTTAGGACCGGACAGCACAGGACATAGTAGAGAGAGCCAGGGTTGCTATATGCCCAGAGCTAGTTAGCCCACAGAAGCTATAGGTAGCTTACAAAGTAGCTCACAAAAAATACTGGGACCTAACTCAAAAGGGAAACACTGCTTTTAAGAGCTAAGATGCCCACAACGGCTCACAAAAGCTACTGCAAGTTGCTTACCAACGCTACGTTGCCCACAAAAGCTTGCTTACAAAGGCTTGCTCACAAGGTAACTTGTTGCAACAGCTATGTACGTGGCGAGCAATATTTCTCACCGAAATTAGGTTGCTTACAATACCTACGCAGCCCAAAAGAGCTAGCTCACGATCCGCGAGGAACGGCGAACACACCCCACCTAAACCCGCCTCTCTCTCGGCTTGATCATAAAAATATTTGACAGCGAGACTGTAACGTATGGGTGGCATCGCCAAAAAATGCCTGCAAAGTCAATCAACTCCCGGCGATCGAATAAAACATATATCACACTATTATTACCAAGGTATACGGATGTTGTAGCGGTACGGCGGTGAAAAGCACTGGGCATCGGCGCTGCATCGGACAGAAACATGCCCAATGAGCGATCGCTGATTAGTTACTGCCTGTACCGAAATACACCCCGTGCATGTCTTTTACCCCGCGTGTCGCAAGAGTTACCGTAGTCGGGCTACTACATTTCTATAGTACAAAACAGTGCTTTGTGCGTATCTTCTTCCCAACTCTTGGGGAGACCACCAAACACCCGCCCCCCTCTGAAAAAACATGCTTGCCGCTGCCCGACGAGCACCAAAAATTATACGGGAACCCGAACCGCGAGAGCGACAGGAGGGAGGAGAGGGTAGGGAGGGTGGGACACACATAAACGTTGGCTTCTCTCGCCGGCTCAACGACGCAAAGACGACACGCACAAGGGGGTGAGTCCGCTACCACTGCCAAAACAGATACAACCGACCCCACCCCCACCTCCGCCTCCGACACACACCCAACGCCCAAGTCTTTATGAGAACAGCACGGGCTGTACGATACTTGTCACGCACGCCGGCGCAGGTTTGATCACCGATTTTCGCCCTCTTCGTGCTGTATTACAGGCTGCGGCAAGTTTTTTTTTCAAATCACGTCCTCCCCGCTTCCTTGTGCTCTGCCACTCTCTATATAATCCGCGGTTGAGGTCTGAAGTCAAATCAATCGGCGTCTGTATTTCTGTCCAGAGTGGAATGTGTTACGTAGGATGGGTAAAGTCAACTACAGCATTCCCCACTCGTCTATCTGCCGAAATTCCTCGTTGCTTCCCAAGAAAAGGGGGGGGTAGCTCAATAAAATACGGAGCAGCCTCCAACCACGCGGCTGGGTGTGATTCAGCCGACAGCCAACTCTTAGGCTCCCCCCACCCCTCACCCCCCACCACGCAAACCCTTTCACGCTTCGGAAATTGAACCGCCACAAATTCCAAGTGGTCCTCCTCCGAGACGCGACTAACATAATAGAGTGCACTTTCTAAAGGGGTTGACGACATATCTTGAGAGATAAAAATCAGGAAACAAAAGAAAAACAATCTTCTTCCATCAGCAGCACGATAAACAAACCGAAACATTCTACAGGCGTAGGTCTACAGCAAAAAAAGCCGATGTAAACAAATCGGGCCAAGGTATACACAATAGAGCGTTGAGCGTTGAGGCGGGTACACCAACTCCCAAGAAAACGAGCCGGGAAGCGACGGTTTCGTACAACGCAACCATAAAAAGGCGACGGTTTCGTAAAACGCAACCATAGAAAAGAAGGCAAAAAAAACATCAATTGTGCCGGACCAGTTGCGGTCTCTCTCCACCAACCATGTCGAAAGGTGAAATTACTCAGGCGTCACCGTCAGAGCCCGGCGGGTGAGCTTCTAGCACCCTTTTGAATGTCACCCACCATGACCCCTCCCTGTTCTATCTTGAGGTCGTTGTGGCGGACCATCCCCTCAATCTTTCCCGTTGAGCGCACCTGTCGGCAGGAAACACCAACGGTCATGACAGCACCAACGGTCATGTCAACGTCGGCAGTCATTCCAACGTCTACCATAATCGAAAGGGTATTGGCCATGGTGGCATCAACGGCCGTGTCAACGATCATGGAAATATCAACCGTCGTGTCAGCGATCATGTTAGCAACAACGGTTGTGGCAGGACATACCTGGTACGAAATACCGCTTATATACCAACGATCATGGTACCGTCGACGGCCGTATCAGCAGTCATGGTAACAACAACGGTTATGGCAACACATACCGCTCATATACCAACGCGTCAACGGTCGTGGCAATATTAACGGCCACTTGACCGTCGACAGTCGAGTCAATAGCTACGGTCATGGCAATACCAACGGTCACGAAAATGTCGACGGTCATGGCAATACCAACGGTCACGAAAATGTTGGCGGTCGTATCAACATCAACGGCCATCGACGGTCAATATCACAACATGACATCAAACGACATGGCCTCATGTCCTCTCAATATCGCATGGCATGGCATCATGTCCATCACAACCAATCCCACGCGTTAGATCACATCCCACTCCGACATATCATATCCCATCCCAATTTATTCCCCAACATCACTACAACCACAATGCGTTACACCCGACCCCATTCCACTCATCCCATCCGTCTCATCTCATTCCATCTTCCCATCCCATCCCAATCTGTCTATCCCACCCTATCGCATTCCATCTATCCTTTCCCATTTCATCCCATCCCATCCGATCCCACCCCATCTCGTCCCCTCACCTCGAGCAAGGTCCGTGCGCTAAGAGTCCCGTGCAGACGTCCGCCGATATCTGCTCTTCGTACGTCCGCCACCCCCACGTACTTCCCGCCTTTGGGTACCGCTAGGAAACCCCCGCGGTAGTTCCCTTCGAAGTAGCCCTCCACGATCAAAGTCTGGCAAACAAAAAAAGCGGGCTTAAAGCAGTTAGGGAAACAACACTTTACTTACCCTAACCTTAACTCTATAAGAGAAAACGAGCGGACAGTAACCTACTCCCACCCAGGTCAGCCCGGAAAACAAATCAGTGGGGTGGGATTCCTGCGCGAATGTGTCACAAGCAACTAGTTCGCTTGCTTGTTTTAGTATATCCCGTTGTCTATACCTTGCAAATGTAGTGGACTGTCGGCTTCTTGTATTGAGTGCCCCTGAGCGATGCGGGTGGGGCATCAACCTCTTCTTTAACCTTGTATACTGTTGATGATACTACGTACGAGTAATGTATCCTAGTTTAATTCGACGTAGTTTGTAGGAAAGTAATCGTGGCCGAATTCCAAACCGTTCGTTCTCAAAAGGCGGCTGCATTTACAAAATAAACGAGGCTGCGGAATCAGCAAGCAGAAGGACAAAAAATGGCACAAGGTATCGGAACCAGGTGTAGCTCACCGCGCAGTTATCTACATCCCCCTTGATCATGATGCCCTTCCCCACGACCATGCTATCGTTCCCGACGACCTCCCCCGCAGCGGCCGTGGAGGATCCCAGGCCTCTTCGTTCGCTGCCGCTGGTCACCCCATCATTGCCCACCACGGCCATCTTGTCCTGACTCTGAGGAAAGCAAGAGTGAATGAACATAACGTCAAAACTTTTTTTCCTGCATAATACTTCGAAGTATGTACAGGAGGCCTGTCGTCTGTATGAATCAGCGGCCGTCTTCTTCGAATAGAGATCAGCGGTCAGACGGTATGGTACTACTGTGACAGTTACCTTATATCGTAAACTTTGTACCGCGATGGATACACTAACCATCCTATTTGTACCGTGAGGGATATACCGTAATGGTTATATCCCAACCGCCCAATTTATACCGTGAGCGTTATACCGTAAGGGTTACACCATAACCGTTACACCGTAAGAGTCACATATACGACAACTGTCAAACACGGTTGTACCGGTACTATTGTCGTAACCGTCATTTGAACTCATATTTATATATACGCTCACTTGTTCGGTTGGAGACATCACTATTGACTGTGACGCTCGGGACGGTGACGGAATCGACGTCAATGCGTCGTACATACGTCTACTGTCAGAAAACTTGCTCGGTGAAACGGAGACACCGCGGTATGTAAAGTTTGGTATGTATTCGGGGTAACGTTTGGTGAGAAATCGCGGTAAAGTTGGGTTGGTATTGGAATATGGCGGTAATCGTTCCATGAGCTTGCTCGGTAACGAGCTCGTAACGAGAGATAACACGGTATCGGTACGTACTCCAAGGCGGCGGTAACAGCGGGAATATAAATATCTAGCCGTGCTACCTGGCACAATTATTATAAGCCGAGGAGCCAAGAATGCCTCCCCATTCTGTCTCGGAAATCCTTCATGTTGTCATTTGGATTTTGTGGGTTGCTCTTCAGCGATTGCTTATTGGTTGACATTTTGATATTATATACCAGGTACAGTACAGCAGCATAGACTTACAGATTACACAATACTCGGTACATCCGGGATGACACATTTTGTGCCACTTCACCTCTTTTTCGACGGCGATATGCCTGGTATCATACGTGTATGTATGATATTCACTTTTTTTGCACGATGCCATGCAGTCATTTTCCGGTTGCGGGTTTTTTCCGCGTTTTCGGATGCGGGGCACACAGATGGCCTGCGTGTACACTACGGAGCAGCATTTTCCCCCGGCCGCGTTCCGTGGCGGGTGCTATCGGCGTTCACAGTCGCGGGAAGCTGGCTCTTTTCGCGAGACCACTTTGCGCCGAGCCAGAGCCAAGAAGGACGGTGGAAGCACACAGCCGAATGACCACGACAGGTGTTTTCCATGGTCTACTGTGAACTAAGCTCGAGCATCAGGGGAAGCCACGTTACAACAGCAGCCTCGCTTCAAGGTTATCCCCGTGTGGCGGAAAATAACGATGCTTATGCGTGTGTCCGTGCGTGTGCGATCGGACCGATCATACCACGGTTTATAAGAGGATGCTGGGAACTCGGAACACAAACATCTCAAGAACAGCGGTATATCATATCGTCTACGTTTCGCTCAGCGAGTCTGCTGTTCGTGCCTTTATTGTCTATCTCACTGCCCGTCCTCCTAGCTCTAAACTACACCATGTGGCAGCCACGGCACTACAGCAGCCTCACATCAATGTCTCCCCTTGGCGACAGCAACGGACGGTACTTGCCTGTGTGCATGTGTGCTATCCTAAAGAACCCACGCTTTCCCTATGAACTTCACAATCTCCCGCGCAGTACACAGTCCAGCAACAGCAGCGAAACTACAGCAACGAACTGGATGTAAACTTATACGCACACGACTAAAAGTGCCTGATGAGGTTTCCCCTTTTCAACTTGCGACACCCCCGGGATTCTAAAGCAACAATATCCCGCAGGGAAACCTTTTGTAAGATAAACGGCGCTTTGTATGCTATCTGGCTATATAACTACCGGGACAGTAGTCGCCACCTCGGACCTCATTTCCCTTCCTCGGAACGAGGATCAGAACAGGCGCAACATTGAAAAATAACACTTTCTAGTGAAAACAACTAACACTCAGGCATATCACAAAATGGTATACTTCGAAGTATAGTACCTGGTATACAACAGCGATACACAACAGCAGCATACCAGGTACCAGGTACCAGATACTAGATATCAGTATGATACAGCAGCAGTGCTGAAGTTGCAAAACGTGTGTTTAATAGGGTACATCGTTTGGGTATCTTACCCGGGCATAACCTAACAAACCGTAGATAATATCTGTATTGCCGCCCTCCAAACACCATCCCATCGGCAATGTTTAATTTTCAAACATGTTCATACCCGGTGTAAGATAAACGGGGAAAGAGACCTCTACCCGAGTAGTCAGGTATTAATAGGTAGATTTGGCGTACACAGCGTTAAGTACCGATGGCACCATGCCCGTGTTGAGCCCGGTCCCTACCTGGGTTTGACCGGGTGGAACCCACCAACGAGTGGCCCGGGTTCGGGATACTAGAGGTGAGGGTAGTCGGGTGGCTTCAAATGTTCATGATCGACCCAATACCATAACAACTGTGTAGGACAGTGTACCGGTGCAAGTACCTACTCTACTAAGCACACCCTTCGACTCGAAGTATCAATGCTACTACTCTACTGCAATACTACTGCAAAACTCTACTCTATATAGCATTGTGCGCAAACACCTCGCCACAGAACGGCGGCAAGACACGTATACCACCGTACCTGACAATGGCAAATTTTCTACTTCCAGGACCTACCTGATACGCTCCATTTATACCTTGTATGTGAATCGTATACACCAGTACGTATAGTAGGAGTACTGACAGCTGTAGTGCCGCACCTATTCCTTATCCGGTATATAAGCTGCCTCAGGGTTAGTATAGGAATACAGCAATGCATACAGCAGTGCACAAGCTGACATTGAAACATGAATAAGGTGATAGAAGGCGCACTGCTGTTTATAGAGCATCGCTGTAGACTACTGGTAGCATCTTGCTGCTGTACTCCTAGTTTGCCTATTGTTTGAGGATCCTTGAAATAAAAAAGTGGCACCAGGTTAGGAATGGTGCAAAACATCAATATAGGAGAATACATGCATGAAAACTACCGAAACTAGAAACTCGGGAGTCGAGAGTATACTTATTAATAGTACGGTCGCGTAGCAGTTGAGATAAGGTAACATACGCTGTAGGGTGGACTTCCGAGCCGATATACTCCATGACAGCATGACAGCATCTTAGCATCTTAGCATCTTAGGTGTGGAAGACATCACGGAAACGGTGGCTTGGCAAAGGTCTCGACGAAATGGTTTTCGATAGACTGTTGAATCGCTCGGCGTCCGTATGATATACACACTCTCCCTGTTGTCGAGAACATGAGCTGGGAAGTTCGTCCGAGGGTGTGTGTTGCTTCATCACAGGTGTGACAGCCAAATTTTACTATATTAATAGTACATAGACTTCATTGCAATTCCTTCAACAAGTAATTAGTCCTAAGCCACACTTGGTTGATGCTGTCCTCTCAGAGCTCCCACCCGGAACACGCCTGCCTAACTCCACCACTACAAACCTGCCACACGCCTGCCTAACTCCACTTCTAGGAGAACCTTCCGGCCGTCCTCCTTCTACAACCTGCGGAATATTCCTGCATTTCTTCGCGTTTCTTCCTTCTTTTTTTTTTCTCTCGTTTTTTCGAAAATCACACCCAGCTTAGTTTAGTTGGTGCTGAATCCAAGACAACAATATCCCACACTACTTTCATTTTTTTCCGAGAGTCGAGAAACAGTCAAGAAAAGGATCTCAACACTCGAGTCAGAATAGAAAAACAGTCAAACATAAGCAAGAAAGCCCATCCCACCCTCAACTGAATATAAAACCAAAAGAACAAAATAATAATAAAAGGAATTCGAAATCTTAATCGAAAAGCAGTGGAAACAAAACGAGATATTCCCTAGCACACACACTAACTTGAAGATATCATATGTCATACGAACTACGAAGTGCCACAACAATAGTAGTAAAAGCAAGTAAGGTACAAGTCACAGACAGTTACACCCGGTCCAGCGGCGCAGAGCGGCGGAGCGGTAGCTTTTTTCGTACGTAACGTATCCTACGAATGCCCGAACTTATTGTTTCTACCATGCACAGGAGTGAGCTGTTGACGCCGACTACTGTTTGCGGCTTCTTTGTTTCGTGTGCGTAGAGCCCGGCATGCTTTGTCCTGCGCCACTTAGCTCTTAGCACTTAGTACTTGGCTCTTGCAAGTCACCCGTTTAACCACGTGACAATCACAAACACAAACCAGACGTGGTTACAACTCTTGGCCTTTGCATCACTGCACCACTGCACCACTGAATCCACTGCACCACTGGACCACGTCACGAGCGTCCTGTGTACTTCATTCTTCATTCACACCTTGTTCTATTTTCCTTCACACCTTGAGCGAGCGAGCGAGCCTATGACGGGGGGGCATAGTGAATAGGACCTGCAGGAAACACAAAAACCCTCATATTAATCGATTTTTACTCATACTACTTGGTCCTAGTTACTTTATTCCCCCGTTGATAGTGGGCTGCTTGTGCAAAATGCATACCAACATATGGTACGGTATACATCGGCAGTACTTGTAACAGCAGAGTCTACGTAGAAGTAGTCTACACAGTTTAGTAACAAGTCAACACATTATATTGGGGAATTATCCAAAACACAGTATACCGGTGGTGTTTGACACCACTTTACGGTATAATACACGGGAAATCCGTCACACGAAGCACCTTGCATCGGCAGCGCTCACTGAACAAAGCATCCCTAGCCCAACGCGGCGACCGGCTCCACAGGATAGAAGCCGGTGTACTATGGCGTGCGTCTGGAATCGAATCCCACGTGGGTTGAACTTTTCAGTTGATTTGCGAAAAAATAAAATAAAACGAAATTAACTGCTGAGTGCGACTATAAATAGCTAGCGTGGGTGGCAGGCGCAATCAATTCAACGCAAGTCGACGAGGGGGAAAAGGGTCCAAGTCTTCTCGCGATAAAAGTGCCTCCGAGGGCGAAAACAATAGCGGGGAGGAGGGAAACGAGCCTGTTTTGCCACCCGCGTGGGATGGGGGAAATACAGAAAAAGTCTGGGGCTGTTTTTTATCGTCATATGGCGCGGGGGTCATTGTTTCATGGCGTGCAAATTACAGATCTATGCGGCCATCAACTCCAACCCCGTACACAGTAGGATTGGACAAGACACGTCCCCAGATTAAATAATAGCTGTGATCTGTGATTACCCGCGAACCGATTACCCGCGAACCGGATCCGGTGGCTGTGCGGCCGGATAAAATATGCCCATGGAGCCACCGACCAACTTCGGCTATTGAACCGTCTTGATTGGAGCCCTAAAGTGGACGGGATTGAAGGTGATGACTGTATACCTGGTAAATCTGTATTTTGCACCCCAAAAAACGGTGAAAACCGACGAGTGCAATAGGTAACAGTACCATTTACAGCAGTAATGTAATATTAATATCATAATGAAGCGCAAGCGCGAGCATTTTTGTTGCTGTTGGATTTTCCCAAGGAAGAAAAATTCTTCATAATGGATCGTACGAGCCTAATGATAAGTGTGCCAAGGTTTTAGTTCATCTGTAGGCGTGCGTGTTTGTGTAATTCAAAAATGCTTTTGGCCACGTTTGTCCACCGCGGTCAGCTCACCCGGCACTAATGCCAGCCCCGACGGGTTCTGCGCACGCACATATACTAACGAACCCTTCGCGTGCCGGTGTGGTTTCAAGTAATTGTAAGTCGTTCAGAGTTGGCCGAGCTACGTGCGGCAAAGTGTGTGTTTAGAGGCACATGAATCGGCCATGCTTCAAAAAAAAAGGGATGCAAGAAATAGCAACGCTTTTTTTCTTCAAAACCCACAACAGAGCGATACCCACAACTCTACAGGTAGGCACCATGTGTTTGTCCACAACGATGCTCGGGCCGTGTTTCGAAGACATGCTGCTATTGAGATTAAAAGTTGACAATGCCAGACCGACTCTTCTGCTGATGAGGCGACGGAGAAGCTCTGCTGTAGGTATCATACATCAACAGCATATGTAGTGGTGGCAGGTCTAGAGGCACATGGCTGGGCCACGTTAAGAAACGGAACGTGAAACAAAAGAGCGTTATTCATTGAAACTCACTCCGAGAAGAGAGGTTTGCCGACCGATACCCACAGCTATATACTGGAGGCAGAGAGTGTCCATCCATAGCAGCGTTTGGGCCGGGTCCCTTACACATGCTGCGAGATGATAGTATCAGACCCACTCTTCTACTAATGACTTTGCTGCGGATATCGTACAACGGTACTAAATGTCGTGGTACGTGCGCTACTGCTGACAATATGTGTTTACGGGTAAACTAGCGATATCAGGTACACACCAAAGGTGGGGTACGCAGATTTTCATTCGTTTTGGTTCAGCACAATCCGTGGTCACCCACAGCATGGCCGATCGCAGATTTAGCAACAGTATGTCTCGAGGTCGCGCCTCATTACCACCACTCTCCAAGTACGACGAGAAAGAGAACTCGAGGCTCCAAACACAATCGAAAATCGAATCGAACCCGAAAATCGCATTGAAACTAAGCAACGCGTTGATTGGTCCATGGCCAAAACTTGCTCCCCTTCGTTTTAAAGGTTCGGAGAAGTTAAACGATTTGCAACCCATCGCCAAAATAAAAAAGCTGGCCGCTGAAAATCGAAAACACGGACTACAACAGTTCAGCTTGGGCTACTGGTCAGCGCAGCCAAGTCAAATTATCACGCCAGGACTGCCGTCCACAACACTCAACCCACAGCTAGCACGGCGACACAGCCGAAGAGACCTTCCGAAAACAGCCAGCACCACTAGCCCCTTACGTTCTCGGGCCTCTGTTTCCCGGCGTTCGAGCCAAAGCGAACATAGTTTGAGGAAAATTCGGAACGATGCCCTCGATAACGAACGATGTCGGAAGTTCGTTCTCAGCATCCCGGGGCGTCAACGTGGGACGCGCCACCATCTCCATGGGAGGCCCAACGACCTTTCGGGACCGACTTGTCGCGTTTGCCTGCTTCTGTGGTGAATACATCTGTGTTGCAGAGCGCTAGATTGTCGGCATTTGTACACAGTTGTGACGGCCTGTAGGTTGTGCTCTCCGTTGTTTTCCGTCTGGATTTCTATTCCCCCTTTTCGATTCTGTTTGACCACCTCGCTCTAACCTATAATACTCTAGAACGCGAAAGCATATCGATTTTCGATTCTGTTGGGACACACGCCCTCACATGTATTTCCGTCGGTATCTGCAGCATTTCGGAGCCCTCTGCTGTTCGTTGGGTTTGTGGACATTCATAGCCAGGGGGTGGGGACGCTGGGGGTTAAAGCCAAAGGACTGCCGACATGCTCCAGACGACCTGACGAGATTGTGAGTTCAGACTCTGACCCGCCGCAACGCTCGTCGGTTGTATGCTGCTATTGCTATTGCACGGCCAAGGCAAGGGTTTGGCGTGCTTATTCTACAAGTGTGGGTACTGGAAACCGTTTGTTGTAGTGGTCGGATTTGTTGTACGACGAGTAGGAACAGCGCATATCAATCTCTTGGTCTCTGCTCAACTCCCCCTCGCGCTGAAATCTGCGAAAATCTGCGCTTTCTCTTGTGTGTGTTATTCCCTGATTCTTGTATTTTCTCTCTCACAGAAAGTGCACGTGGCTGTCATAGTCATATCCAGTTGAATTGTGTGGCATATGACACCACATATCACATAAGTGCGGCAGCCGCAGTTAGCCAAGAGGGATTCATTCGAGTCTAGATATTTTCACCACACTTTTACTATGTTGGGCCACGCACTTAATATAACCGCACTTTTACGACTGCAGTCCATTTTTTTGGGGGACAAACCTTTCAAATTCCAAGTACCTTGTCCCCGAAAGTGATCTAAGGAGACTACGCTCTTACTGTACTAAAAAGCTTGAGCGCGACTGAAAACTACCTCTCGTATGTGTTTATTGTTGTTGTTTTCATCGAATCAAACCAGGCACGAGGTATTATATTTTAAGCGTATGATTGAAAAACAAAGGGACAGTACATACCTGGTATACAGAAGATATACGCAGGCGGGGGATTCCATCCCTCGTGTAAGGGTCCGCCGGGCCAAAATCTGCAGATCTGTCCTCGGTCCTCGGCATAAATTTCTGATACGTATTTGGCAAGAAACCGTGATCGTTTACGTCACGAACTCTGTACGCACAGCGTACAGCAGCAGAAGGATGGCGACATGATACATGGGTTGCCTTGCACTACACCGAAAGCTATCTAACCAAGCGCACAGCCGATTTTGCTGGGGCGTGCCAACGTGGGGACTCCGCTAAGGCCGGCAAAATCATGCGGCCACATGCGGCGGAGGGCTGGCAGGGTGCAGCTTCAACATCGTTGACGGCGCCGCGAGCGTTGTGGACTGCTGCTGAGAAGTTGCTGTTGCTGTTGCGGTTGCTCCTCTGTTGTCGGTGCTGCTTGTTCTTGCTGCGGGCGCGAACGACCAACATAATAGCAAACTAGTACAAGAGTAGTAGTAGTAGTAGCAGTAGTGGTAATATATGTATGAACAGTACCTGGTACACACGTACTATGTCGTCACCGGCTCGTGCTGCACTAGTACGCAGTCTAGCCGTCTGCCAGGTATAATACGTATATACGCCGCCGCCGCGCCAAACAGCAAAGAAACAAGCTATGCACGGGGGGGGCAGTGTGATTATAGGTGAGACCTTTGTCGTCGTCAAACGAGAGGAAATTTCATCCTTCTTATTTCCCTCCGACCACTTTCCTTTCGTCCTGCTCCTGCTCCAGGGCCGAGAGCCCGTCGCATACGGTGGGTAAGCGAGGAAAGTCCATGCCAGCTAACTGGAAGTCTGTGAGCTTCACTTCGAATATAAATTTGAGAGGTACGTAACTGGTATATACTGGAAACGGAATTGGAAAAGCAAAAAAAAGCAGCATGGTCCTCTCCCGTGATGCCCATATCAGGCACATAACATACCAATGCCTCGTACAAAACAACATCAGACAAAAAAGCCACGAGTATACAGCATTGTATTGCGGTGAGTGACAATTTTTCAGCTTTTCAGTTTTTGAAATTATTTGAAACTGCGAAAGTCCTACTGAAAGACGTTGTGGTCCGAACGAAATCTAGGAGTGAAATCTCGGCGAGTCAAACTTACCACGACCGCTCGTAACACAGCGGTTCCGTTTTGGGGACAAACTAGTCAAATTTCGAGCAGTTTGTCCCTCCAACTGATCTAAAGAGACTGCGGCTCCAAAGGGGGTAACTTCTAGATAGAAGCAAAAACTCCGTGTGCAGAGTACCTACCAGGTACCTGGTATCAGGTACCAGCGAGGGCAAGACAGCAAGGAAGGAGGAGAGAGGGAGGGAGGGAGGGAGGGAGGGAAGAAGGGAGCAAAGGAGGGATGGAGAGAGGAAAGAAAGGAGCTCTCATCGGACATCCTGAACCGAAAACTAATCTGTATCACACCTTGGACCTGTAGAAAACGGTGTTGTCATGTATTTCAGCGTACGAGGTACCAGGTACTCCTCTTGGGAGGAAGGTAAAAGGGAACAAGGAAGAGGGGCCAGGCGGGCAGAGAGGGGGAAGGAGTGACGGGAGAAGGGCAGGTGGGGAGGAAGGAAGGGAGGGAAACTCGGAGCGAGGGACGGACAGAGAAAACCAGCAAGGAGACAGGGACGGACGGAGAGAACCAGCAAGGAGACAGAGACGGCGGACAGCTTTTGCTGCTTATCGCCTTGCCGCACAATAACAGTAGTACGAAAAAAATGACCGTGCCGGTTATCGCTTGCAGCATAGTACACAAATATTTGTTTCCACTTGGAAATAGATTTGACGAAGAGTTGTTTCGCTGGCCTTGAAGGGGAGCGCTTGCAGCACACAAAAATGTTTTTTCCCCATTTCAAAATAGGCTTGACGAAGAGTTTTTCAGCTGGCCTTGGGAGAGCGATTATTGTTGTTCGATCCGTCACCCAGCTCGGGATGCTGGACGTCAAATCTAATACTCCACACACAAGGCACCTAAAAACGTATGATTTCGATCATGACGATCGCCTCCGCGAGGGCTTCGACCTGGTGCGTGTCGCTTGGGCGTTGCCTTTTCGAAATAATGTTGTCCGTGGTTGACCATTAAGGGTCTATCTTGACGATAACTTTTTTTATGATACTCTGTCAATCTTTTTTTCGTTTTCTTCGATTTGCATCTGATTGGTCGGAAAGTGAACCACCCATCAGGCATTTTGATTTTTGATTTGATTAAAAGCAAAAAACGAATTCGACAAGAAGCCTTTTGGGACTCCTTTTGCTCTTGGTGTTATTCAAATCGGGGAGTTCGTCCAACTCGACGTGGCATGTTCCTGAAACCGAAGCAAGCTACGCAAACTTGAGCCGTGTCGTCGACTGCTTTACAGGTGAGATCTACCATTCCCGAGAGACAGGGCCACCGCAGCAGCGCAGCGCGAGGTCCGAAGGTCCTTAGCACAGAGTAGATCATCGGCGGCGACTCAAAACTTTAGAAGGCCGTCGCAAACTCAGCTTTTTATCCCTTTTTATCCCTTTTTACCTCGCGAAGCACACTAATAATAGCATTAATAGCATTAATAGCATTAATAGCATTAATAGCATTAATAGCATTAATAGTATTAATAGCATTAATAGTATTAATAGCACCGACCAGGCCACGACTTCGCACAGAAAATCGATCGCTGTATCCCCCTCGCTGCTGCCTGCGTGGGGCTTCGGGGCTACGCCAGCCACCCGAGACATCCCAAGAGCGATAGCCTCTTCGGCGGTGCCGGCGGGAAAAACCGGCCGCTGCCCGCGGCGCCCCAGGGAGGACGCGGGCCGTTGCTCGCTTCGTTGGTTGCCCTCTGGTGTTCGTTGACGCTTGTGCGTTATTCGATCTGAAAAAATATATGCTATTCCTCGATAGGACCCAAAGGTATTTTTTTCACGAAAATATATTCGAAAAAAATCATTTTTTTTCCCTATTCGATTATAATGAAAAGGTTTCTCGTCAAGATGGGCCCTAAGTGACCCTGATCGGACGGTCAGACAAGTTTTCTGAATCCGTTCTGGAGACCCCAAGTTAACAAGTTAGCACTTGTCGAACAACAGTATATACTGGGACGCGTATGATTTTGTCTTGCTTGATTTAATTGCTTGAAAGAACAAATGTTGAGGTTCAAGTTGACGGCCGTGTATCGATTGGTGCTTTGCACGTCATTGAACGGCGCCTACTAATAGTACGACCGCCTAGTAGCGGTGGAAACCAACGCCAGATATAAGAGGCCGGTGTAGGTGTACCCTACCGTTTGCGCTAATATCCCACTACATGCTTTGGTCAATGAGCGCTGCCGACGCAACATATGCTTCTTCAAAGGTACTTCCCGTATACCGAGAAAGAGCGTCGAATATGCCCGATATACCGCTTTCTGGATAACGGCTCTATGTACCACAATCAGTATCATAATTGACCCCTGCACGTTTGTACGCTACTCCATCATAGAGTTGCACCCCGCCTGACTGAGAACCGGGTACCCGGAACTGTCGGGAACCGGAACTGTCCCGGTCCAACTCACGGAATCGCGGGTATGTGTACCCCGGATACCCGTCAATTATTCTATACGGAGCCCCTGCAGACCGGGGTATACGTTGACACATACATAAACTGCAGCAACTGCGCCCCTGGTCTCGTCTCTAGCCCCTGCAGGCTACAGACCGAAAACAGAGAATACCCCTATCTGCGTTCGCACAACACGCTACACACACGATGATACGATACCCCACCAGCGTAAGCAGCCCTACTTTACCAGGAGATAGACCAATCACAAGAAATCCCAACCGAAGATGGCAGGAGACGAGACATATCAAGCAGCGCTGTCAAGGGTGCAGAGCCGGTTGTTCACCCGGTAGTGGTTTGGTGTCAATCAAGGTATGCCAAGGCCAAGTCGCTGGAAGGGCTGTCTCCTGACACATCTTTGGTCCCAACCCTCCGATGTTGCTGTTCGTAAAAAGACCGACGTGATTGCGGCAGTGAGGCCGAACACCATGGTTTTCTCGCGTGGTTGGCATTAGATGTTTGATGAGATGATTTGACGGATTTTGGTCTGGGTTATTATATTTCGGGCTTCTTAGAGCGAGGTCTGTTTTATATTTCGGGCTTCTTAGAGCGAGGTCTGTTTTGATATTTATTGCTGGAATGTTTTTTTTTTGTTGCAGCAGTATGGACGAAGACTTCCCCGGCATTTCTTACTTTCTTCTTCGTTGTTTCTCTGTGTGTGGATTTTGTCACATGATTTGTTTGATGCAACCAATTACATTCGAAGCATCTTAATGATGACTTCACGAGCGAAACAAGGGTGGAAGGAAGATAACTTTCACGAGTGCTTTTATTTCAACAGGCCGACCGGAAAAGAACTGGGCTCAATGTCTAGCAGACGATCTCAGGGTTTTTCAAGCCACCGAGGGGTCCACGGAAAGCTTCCCTTTGCTGTTCGGAGTAGAGACGGCGTTGTGGCCGAGGGCGGCTAACAGGAGAGGGAAGTGGTACCGGGGGGTCGTCGAAGCGGCGGACTGTTTCATGACGAGGTGGCACAGGAACGAGGCGCAGAGAAGCCGGCTGCACCATGCAGCTGAGGATACCAAGATCGGCGACAAGGGGAGCAGCAGTACGGACACGTGGCACCGCTACTGACGAGAGTAGGAAGGAGAAGGCAGAGGGTCCAGAATTGATGTTCGAGATCACATGGACACCCACGATACTGTCACCGCCTGGAGTACGATGTTCTCTTCCCCCCCCCCCGTTTGACTTCCTTCTAGTTTTTTGTTTTGCCTTGTCCGTCTCATAGTTTCCCTTCCCCTCTCCGCCGTCCACATGCCGGTATCTTCCTCTCCTTCGTGTCGCTTCATCCGTGCAGCAGATATAGTCCTTTTTGAGTACTTCTTGAGTACGTTCGCTTTTCGTCTAACAGCCTCTCTGAACTCCTTGCGTCAATTGTATTCTGTGTCATTTCATAGTCTGTTTTGGTTTATCGTATTTTCGTTATAATTTCTGGTATTGCTTGTATTGTGTTCTCGTGACCGGTACGCTGGCATTTCACTCGCTTGACACTTCAATTTACGATTATTCTTCATTTGCTGGTCTTCCTGTCTCACAGTTTGTGGCTACATACAGTGTTCAGTACCTGGTACCTCTCTAGGATAAGGAATCGGGGCGGACACTGGGTAAACTGATGATGCTGGGTAGAAACGACGATTTGATGTGAAGACAACACACACACTCCCTACTTCTCTACTCGACCCTACAGAGACTACCTCTACCTATGTCGCATACCTGGTACTCACTTTCTGCCTCTTTATTTTGTCGTGATTCATCGAGAGCGGCGAAATTAAGTCATGCCTTCCCACTTTCCGCCTCTTACCACGTCGCCGCTCAAAGGGTAAAAAGCGAGCAAATACGTAGTGTACGGTAACCCGGTTACCCGGGTACCTGTGTCCGCTTCACCCGCCGCCGCAAGAACGCTAGAAGGGGAGCAAGTCGTGGATGGCATCTCGGGTACCCGGGTACCCCCTGTGTGTCGGGACCCGGGTACCTGCTTCCGAAACCGGCTAACCCCCCCCCCCCCCCACCCGGTCGGGCACCCGGTTCCAACTTTTGAGGCCGGGGTGCAACTTTACTCCATTTCGAGCGAACGGCTGAGATTACGAGTATGTCAATGCCAGGGTATCGTGCTCGTTACTCAGACTGTACCGACTTTTCTTATACTTTTATCATTTCACGTCGGCGGTCGGCGGCTGATGTTACAGCAGTATATATCATTTGATCTTCTGAAAAATATGCCAGGTACAAGTACGAGGTATACGTACTGTAGGTACGTATGGTACATTCGATAAAAATCGACGAGCAGTGAGAATGCTGAATGAACCCTATGCGCGATAAAAAATAAAAGGCGCGTACCGGGGGGGAAAAGGGTAGACATCTGTGACCACGGCTTGCCTAGAAGGTCGTCGAGGGTAAAACCTCCTACGAGCTACTCGTTGACTGGATCGTGAAAGTGATGAATGAAACAAAATAATAAATAAAATAAAATGTGGTGCCCGTCGAATTATTAATATCTGACCTACGGGTAACACACAATCGTGTGAAAAGTAAAAAAGCGTGTAATGGTGTACAGAGTACCAGGGTTAACGTTTGGAGATGTGGCACAAGGGCAGGCGTAAAACAATTGTGGTGGTGCTGCTGTGTATCCTCTTGTCCGTGTGTATCGTCTTGCACGTCTCCCTCCCACAGCAGTACCTGCGTCATTACTCGCACAAGTAGAGCTGCAGGATTTGACTACTCGTACATACGAGTGAAAAGACGCCAAACACCAACCCGACCGCTGCTGTGCATGTCTTGTGAAGGAAAACGCGGCAAAAACTGGTCCAAGCACGAACGCTACAACCCAATTCTACGGCGTCAACACCCCAGATGCGAAACATACCACAGAGAATGAACCAGTGCAGCCATGAGATCCCCATGTCTAGCCTCCAACACCCTTACTGTCCCTTCTCACCTGCACCATGCTTTCCCGGATGACCTTAGTCTCGTGCTCTGAGAGGTCTTTCTTCTCGAGTATTTCAGCGAGATCTACTGCCGTGCTCAACCCCCCCGCCTGATAATCGCGTGCCTTAAGCGCTACCTGACCCAGATTTCCGTCGCTGGATCGCCTCCGACTGCTTCGCATCCCCACTTGCTTCCTCCACGTGCCCCACTAGCGGTGTCCGCGACCAAATTTTGATGCCTTCACCTTGCTTCGAGGGTTGAGGGAGGTGGTGCTAGGCAAGGCCAACGAATGTTGTGGAACTCCTCACATTTGTTTGAAAACCACGCCCTGGGGCCTGGGCGCAGTGCGAGCTCGCATAGCCTGCCTATCCGTCTTGGCATGTGATCTCGGTCAGTCAACAAGGGGTCATACTGCAGCCAGAATCTACGCAGTGACTGAGACACTTTTCGTCTAGGCAGGCGGCTGCTGATGCCGGGCCACATCAACTTTTTTTACGGAAGGTTCGTGTTGGTTTTGTGCTCTGCCCTCACTACAGCCAGCAGGCCTAGTACAAACTTCATTCTGTTCTCATAAATGCTCCGCGAGCAGCAACTGAGCATTTGAAAGTGAGCTGCTGGCTAGGACGTGCGCTGGTAGGTCGGGAGGAAAGAGAGAAACTGTGTCTAGTATTCTCCGCCATGAAGGTAGGGAATGCCCCTTGTTCATGGTCGGGAGGACGCCAGTTACCAGCAAAGATCGCTGGTGGACATGTTCGGAGGTCATGCCTCATTATTGGGTGAGTGGTTCTTGTTCTGCCACTGAAGTCGTGTGCCTTTAGACTTCAGTCTTGATCCTGGGCCTTTGTGATGAAAGAAGCAACAGCCGCCAACGCGAAGTAAAGTACCTGGTACAGAGTAACCGGAGGGTTTTCAGCCAGCTCGCCGGAGTACACACCAGCAGCAGTACGGTATACCCGGAGCTATAGCTGGCTGTTGTCTGTGCCTCCAGCGTGAACTGAAAAGCAATTCTCAAAGGATCCACGGCTGTCCACCATCCACCAACGCGCACACAACAGTTCCAGTGCGAATATCGTGCTACGCGAGTTCCTATGATACGCACAACACAACAGTAGTAGTCTCAGGGACACGCTGGCACCCGAGCGCCTCCTGGTTCGCGGGTCTCCCGTTCGTCTATAATCTACAAGGTAGATGTTTTATCGGAACAGAAAAACATCGCTGCGCTTACAACTTCCGCTGGTTTGTGCTTACCGGAGAGCGACTTTGACGGTAACTTGAAAGAGGTGCATCACAGCAGTTTGTGTTTCTATCGAGAGTGATCTCCCGCTCGTCCTCAACAGAGGCATACTACACGTCGATTCAGAGGTACTCCAGTGGTCGAAATTGGTCGAAAGTTGGGGTGCACGAAATCAGGTAATAACCCCCCCCAACTGAACGTTTGCACTTGACTCGCGGATAGCAACAAGTACAGTTTTGTGACCACATAGCATGGAACTCTCTGCCCTAGGGTTGAAGATTTGGCACGGACACTGGTTGTGCTGGATGTCGACGCGTCGAAAGAACGGTGTAATGTGAAGAACGCACACAGGGCCTCACAGGAAACTACAGGCCGCGAAATTGAGGGATGCTCCTGACGGGGTGTGTGAGGGCGTCGGGTGCACCAGGCGGCAGTCGTAGGCACCCAGAAACGACTCTCGAGTTGTTCTCGCGTATTCGAAGTTTCGAGCGAGTAGCACAAAAAGCTCGCGAAAACGCCAAAATGCTTTATTCCACGCAAGGGAGCATATCACAATAGTAGCGACAGCTATACTATCTCAGGTGCTGGTACTTCGTATTGGGTTAACCCCTCTAGTACCGCAGTCCCGATTTAGAGACAAATCAGTTTATTTCCAAGTGATTTTCCCCCCAAACGGGATTGGAGTCCTAAAAGGGTTAATGGGGCTAGACCATAGTGTATGGGGTTTCTGCTGCTCGCCTGCCGAGCCCGACGCTGTCAGCATGGCAAGTCTCACCTTTTTACCGTGTGTTCCCATGCCACACTAGCTTGTGCGCCTATCTCAGCGTGCCCATTCTGGCGGGGTACATCTATATAGCGTATCTCCACGGGCTGGTTGTAACGGTGTACATGATGGTAGAGGTGTACCCCGGCCTGTACCCGCCGCAAACGGGTACTCGGACAGTTCTGGAAGTGAAACCCGAACCCGTCGCGCGTAACCCGGGTTTTCAGTCGAAATCACACGGGTTCAACGAGTGCTCGGGAAACCCGGGCATGCGGACAACCCGTTTTCGTTTACGGTCATCGAGGGGCATTACAAACGGACGACAGTTCATACTACGCTTTGATGTCGAAACCAGAACTACTGTACAGCAGTATAAGCATCAAACAACAGAGTATTCAAAATAAAATGAAGCTAAAATAGAAATAAACGCAGTCGGTTTGCCTCTTGGTGTCCGTGTGCACGTTGCGTGCTGCACATACCGCCTGATATTTACGTACCCGAATCGGATATGTTTTTGCACAGCTGCACAGCATGAGGTTGTGTACCGATGTAAAGAAAAATGCCGTATCATAGGAGTAGTGGCGTGCGGCATGTGTATGCTTGCGTACGAAGAAGCACATACCACCAACTACTCTATGTATGCCCCTGAACTGAGTACATTCAGGTAGCGAAAGACAGATTGGCATTCTCTGCGCAATATCTATTATTAGCAGGTGGCGTTCCCAGGTACATCGGTAGTAACCTCCCAGCATACCGAAGATATTACCATAACAGACACGCGTATGAAAAATAATCAGTGGGAATCCTCCGTGAAGACCGTACAGAAGGCATGGGTATTTCAAATATGAAAATGGAGAGTACCCCTGTGGGGCCCTTGGGACCTGGGTTTCTGTCGATTTGAGATGCTTTCGAAGGGAGTGTGATACATACTATTTAATGAACGGGGGACATGTCAAAAATGCGGGTACGCGGGTACTCGAACTCGCCGAGTACCCGGGTTTTGGCCACTCCCATAGCCCGCGGGTGTTTGAGTCAAACCCGCACCCGCCGAGTACCCCGGTTTCGATCATTCGGGGTACACCTCTTGCGCACTGCATGTGGCATTTTTATTCGATATACTGCTGCAACCGTTACAGTACTGCTGGGCCTGGATTGCCGCATCGCAACGTGCATCGCAATTAGCACGCCCATCTGCTCAAAACAGGTCTCTGTCGGTGCTGCTGCATGACGCTTGGGGATGGTGGCTTTGGGAAACTGCGCCTGTCCCAGAGGAGGCGATACCGCTCAACCTGACAATTCAAGCCGGGGAGGAAGTTGGTTGGGAGTGGTTGGACGGGGGCATTCGAGTAGGCCAGGTTGCTGCTAATGCTGCCAATCTTCATACGTCAACAGAACGACGGCCTGCTATCCCAGAGCAGTGGGATTCTGGGGCTTGCATGGACAGTTGGGGAGTTCCGGAGCTACAAAGAGAGATCGACCCACGGGGTTATATTGTATTCTCGGAAGGAAGGTGCGATGCTTTTACACACGAATTCGTTTACGTTTTCCCCATGCACAGGGTTAAAAAATACCTTTTCGGTACATTGGTATAGCCGAATTTGTTTTTGTCTTACATGTTTATACTGCTATGAGCGAGAACGTCGAAGTGATGGTACACCCGTCAATCGAGCTCCAAAGTTTGGAGTGCGAATATCCCAAGGTCTAGGGTTAGTGGTGGGATGCGTACTATGGTCTTTCATAATGCCGCTGGTGATACTATTGCTTTGCCGCTGTAGGCGTTGCAGCAAACACTCCCGCCATCGCCATCTCCACCGCCCACCTCGACTACCCACACCTTCTTTTAGCACCCTGCCACTTCTACCCTCACGCTCGCGTCTGTTCCCCAGTGAATATCACTTCCACCATCAGCTACCTTCGTACCATCATCATGCGGTAGTGATGCGGTTCACGCTGTAGAAGTGGCTCAGGATCTTCTGCCGACGTTTTTACCTGACCGTCGGTCATGTTGCTGTCCAGGGAACAGTTAGGCAACAACAGGTTTCTTTTGTCGGACGGCATGGTCATCGCCAAGGCGCTCAACCGTACCCTCGTAGAATTCCCGGTGAAGAACTCCCGCATAGGAAAGCCGGATGCAGACCTGGGCTTCTGCGCCTACTGGGACTGCGCAAGGCTTTGCTCGTGAGTGCGCAACGTTCATTCCTTCACCTTGATATGGGTGTCATTTGCGGTCTTGATCGGCTGCCTTCGTGCATCTCGTCGTTGAAGTTGTGCCATTAGGTACCTTGGAACCGCCGTGCTCCCAAACGTCCGCCTCGTTGTTGCGATCCCACGCACACGAGCCAACCGGGGCGGGAAAGTGCAGCGGACCTAGAGCTGACGTGGAAATAGTGGTCGCTTTCGTCGATAGAGCGTTTAGGCCCACTTGCCGACGTACGCATGCTCCCCTTGGCTCGCCAACAGTGAGTATTCTCCCGCGATCAAATGCCAATATTTGGAATCCATGACCTCTCACTATGGCCCTCTTGGTGGTCCTCACTTTTGACGGGGGAAATAAACTGTTTGCGGCAGGTACCATCGGATTCTCGATATTTTAACATTTAGGTCAATGCTGCGAGAAGGCTTTATCGAGATAAACGACTTTATAGAAGTGACGTCGGCAGATCGGGAGCAGACGCTGATGCCCAGCCTGGTGTCAGCGGAAAACATCACCAACTTTTTCCACGAGTACGACGAGTGGCAGGCAAGTGGGCAGACTATCACATCGATAATGTTGGTCATACTGGCGCCGATTTCCTGTTCCGCCGATGCTGGCGGAAGGGGGGTGCTACGTGTTTAGCCAAAGGCTACTGAGTCCAGTGACCGACCACGCGTGCTACGATAGGGGTTGCAATTGAAGGGTAGCAATTGTTGCCCAAACTAGTTTTGACCGACCGGGCTTCTTAGCCCAAAACCGTTGGAATGCCATTGGTCTACTGTACCTGGTAGTGTTTTACGATATTATTCGTCATGCACCCAGCGCTTGGGTTTGTTGATTGGGTTGATCGGGTTGCCCTTTGAGTATAGTAGCTTTTAGCAAAATCAGTTTTCGGGTGGCTTAGAGTTTGACTCACTAATAATATTGCTAATAGCATAGAGCTCCTCAAGTGGGGAGCCTCAGAAATGTTTAGTACCACCCCTATGATTTCGAAGGCGAACACGCGTCTGAGCTGGCTTCTACAATATTGTTTTGCGCGATCTCCGGCGCTGCCGCTCTCCCAGCGGCCCTCCCGTACTATAAAATGGTCTTCCTTGTTCGAGAGAGCTAGAGAGCCGTGCGCATGGTTGGAAGTAAGGCCTGGCATTCAGCACAGACATGATCATGTTTGCGTCGTTCCCAACCAGTAATCGATCATGCAGTACGTGTGTCTCGAACACGGGTTGTTGCACGGAGTAAATTCTATCGGTGATCCGAGCGCCTCGAACGATATCGGCACGCTTTTCGTGGAGTATAATAGACACGTCGTTGCTTTATCGCTCTGGAAAGACGTGAGGCATGACACACATGCCAAACTGCTGTTTTAATTTTCGAATCGACAGGTCATTGTGATGAAGATGGCGTGGAAAAGCGGCCTCCGACGGGAACCCGTGGACCTGCTGAGGCCCAACCCTTTCTACCTGGATTTGCTTCAAAGTTTGCTGAGAGCGCAAAAGGCAAGGGAGGGCAAAGCCTGCCGGGTGTACTTAGACCTGGAACATGACCCGCCCATTGCGTTTTTCATCGTGATATACTATTGCGTTATCCACAGGCAGGTTCAAGTCCTTCTGCTGTGCTGTCACCAGTTTGCAGAGAAGAGTTGCTATTACGAAGGACCATAGTTAATAGGACCAAATATCGTCAGTAAAAATAGCGAAATATATAGGTTTTTGTGTGGAC
>JBBMHQ010059199.1:0-15554 GCA_037834295.1 Postelsia palmaeformis
CACGTGGGATTTGAACTTGGGTACCAATACCAATGGTCTTTGAAGCTAACCACTGGTCTACCGGGGCGACCGGTAGTACAGTGTTCCTCCTTTAATTTCTAGTATGCTAACTAAATGTAGTTCAGCGAAACATACTACAGCTGCTGGAGTTTACAAAAATAAACTGTCAGGTACCTCGTGCCCACCTGCATGTTTTATGCTATGGACGATACTGCTGTACCAGCAAATTCGCCAAGGTTCATTCTTGAAGCACCCTTGGACAGCGTTACGTTTGAGAGTGGGGTCGGGTGCTCAGGGGTTGACAAGGTGAAAACCTGCGCCTCAGAGCAGCGATATCCCATCCACGGCGAGCCTCAGCCATAGCTTAACCCAGGTGTGCGTGAAATGTGCTGACCACGGTATTAGCTCCTGTCCAAAATTGTCGTCCCAAGATCGACAACCACAACACTAATATCGACGACCACCAACAATATTTTTCCCCTGAAATGTTGTACAGCAGTGCAGATATATAATCAAAGTCAACCCGGAAGTGGATACCGACACGGGTACACTTTGGCACAATAGGCTCCTTTCGTTGGCTCATTATATTGCTGTCTTTCAGTGCATGTGAGGGTATGCTGCTGCTGTACATGTTGTCGGACGACGTTTCATGGTAAAATGCATACTATTTCTACGTCAAGTACAGAAATCAAGAAATATGAGTTTTGTTGTCGACCGACGGAATTCACCTTTTAATAGTCATGGGCTCTACCGACGCGTATCTGGTATAATACTAAATTGGACCAGCATTTGAAAACGGGGTTCGAAGTGACGACGAAATTTCGAATTCGAACAGGTTCAATCCAAACTACGGCGATAATACTTGCACTGTAAGTTTGTTCGAAGATTTCGCACTGCTTGCCGCACGCTAAAAAGCTCGTCCCAGACTCAGCTACGATTATTCGTGTGCAGGCTTCTCAAATACCCTTTGAATATAACATGTTCTATCGCCCAGCATAATATATCATGGTATTACCAGTAGACTGCTGTAGAGGGGTCAATACTGCTCTTCACTGCTTTTACCGCAGTAATATACCTTATATTATATATAGACCCGGCTACGATTTATCATTGGTCAATTCTGTACCTGGTATAGTATTTAACACGCAGAAACAATGCAAATCTGTATGTCGCTGGTGTATACCTGCCATTGCGCAATGTTGTTCACGCGGGTTTGCCGTTTGTTCATGCTTGGTGGGGCGGTCGATAGGATAATGAGCTCTGCGGGTTATCGGGCTCGTAGAGGTGCCTTGACTGATGTTTTTTGCACTGCTGTGCGATGCTGTACCGAGTCTCCATATTTCCTTCGTTCGGGTTTCCATAAGGCTTATTAGGATTTGTGCCGAGATAGTGCCATCGTTCCGAAACCTGCGAAGGGCGTGGAAGGACCATCAAGCCCTGTAGAGTTCTCTCCGCGAGCGGCGTTGGCGGTGGGTTGAGCTGCTCGTGCTACACATAGCGACACGGTCTCGTATACTGATTCTGCGGCAGTGGTGCAGGAACGGCCCCCCACTGCTAATCTTCAACTACAACAAATCGTCCACAATAATATCGTACCGAGGACGACGTACCGCTGTATGTGTGTTTGTGGTATCCTGTCATCTACGATGGCAAAGTGGGAACGATTTGCACTACCGTTTAGTGGTCCACCGATATGCCCCGGGATACCTTGGACGTCCCGTACCAATGGAAGTCCCACGATATCCCGCAGGATCTCATGAGATGCCACGGCCCGTCGTGGGCCATGCATGAGACCCAAGAGAATCCCATGAATGGAATGCCTTTTCTCCTATTGAGATGGACACTCTGATATGGTGCAATGGCTAATAGCACACCAGACTCGTCAGCTACTCTTATTAATGGAAAACTGAACACCTGGCTTGGATGAAGGGCCGGTAACCAGAGCACTGTCCCCAAAGATACGTATTTCCAAGACATCCGGCCGGATTCTCTTAGATTCCCGAGGAAGTGTCGTAGGTTTCCGTGGGTCATCACGGGCTGCCATGACTACGCATGAGTCTCCACGGCAAATACAAAGGGACCGCATTTACCCCGGATAGCCTTGGGGTACCATGGTGATTGCCATGGCTACACGAGAGTATATAGGAAAAAGAAGGAACCCGTGGAGACCCGCGGCAATGACCACCCAAAGCCGTGATTGTCTTGTCGACTGCGATGACATCTCACGTATATCGCAAGGGACTTGCCGCGAGAACCCGTGGGAGCCCGTGGCAACCTGAGTAACTTCCTGCGAACACGATCGGAGCCAGAACGGCGTCTCGCTGGTATGTCGGATGCGACGGAATTCAGTGGGCGTCAGGGTCTCGTTTTTTACGCGGAAAGGTTTGGGATCTTCACGCGGGACTCTGCTGGGGCCCGTTGAAACCCGTGGGCCGACTCGTGGTAATACACGGGAAGCCTTCGTTTGCAGTAGTTCACAGTGCAAAATTTCTCTCTTACCTGTCCTGTCCAGACCGTTGTCGAGAGTGCTAGGATGGCAACTCGCATATGTTTTGTTTTTCCCGTCAAAACGGCGGCAATTATATGCTGCTCTATCGGGTGCGCCGTCGTCCATCAACAAAGAGCACTATTGTTGCTCGCTGATGTTTTCGATCTACTATTTACTACTGCTGTACATGATATATAGGCCCACCAGTGTTGCTCGGTGTGCGGAGTGCGAATTCAGTAGACTATACTAGGGGTAGTGGCGTTGTCGTATAAGGTGCGTAACACGTGCAGCGTTGCTACTTCTGTTGACGCCACAAGACGACAGTCTTCTACTTGACGTGTCTTCGTACGCAGGTACTGCCACGTAATACGCGAGTTCCGCTTGTCCACGTCGTTCTCTTGACTTCTGGCGGCTGGCATCAAACGTTCGCGGCGAACCACCTTGAACATAATGTTGTAAGGTTGACGTTGCGAGTACGTCTCGTAAAGGAAATTAACAAGATACCGCCTTTCATGAAGCATGATGTACCCCAATACCCTCGTCAAGTCTCGTACAAGATAACGAACAAAAGGGCCGTGTCTGTCGATAACGACCCCCCCTTCTTTATAAGAACCAACGCCTTCGACGCTGTGGTCGCACTCATGAACTTGCGAAATGCTGTTTCCTCTAGAAAGGAGAGCGTCTTCTGGGCACGGGAGAGCAGCACCTAGGTATTTACTCGTGCAGTAGTGCCAGTACCTTGAAAGCCACTGTTGAGTTTGCACTTTCGTAGAAATGCGGTTTCTTCGAGCGCCATGATGAGCTAAATAAACCAAACCCCGAGAAAATTGCAGCGTCAGGTGTCGGAGAACCCCCATGGTGGCCTTATTCCAGCATGGACATCGCCATACCTTCCGAACGCCGCTCGCTCTGAAACAGGGAACGGCAAGATTGAGAGCGAGCGATGTCGAATCAGGTAGCGCTTCGAACCTGGAAACTGGCCGTGAGAAGAGGGCGATGCGTAAGGCACGGGAGAAGCAGGTGAAGCCAGCACGAAGGTTTCTCGCGCGGGAGACGAAATTAGCTACATTGAAATAGGCCGGAAATCGTGTGCAGGGTAGGAAAACAGTGGATGAACGGCCACTTTCTCACAACGAAGGCATGTTTGCTTTCACAGTCGGGAGGTTCGTGAAGCTATGAACGATCGACGACAGAGATCGGTATGTACTTGTTCAACTTCTGGCATGGCCGCGAAGCGCCGAAGAACCGTGCGCTCGTGAGCCTTTGCTTACCCACAGTAGACTGTCCGTTCCTCAGAACGAAAACAACGGTTGATGGCGGTCTGGCGGTTCATGTAAGCCTTGGACGTCGATAGCAAATTATTTTTCATTTTTGTTGGTTCGCCTTCTAAGATGGTCGAAGAGGGCTATAGGCGTGGGTGGTCTTCGGGACGCCTGGAACTGAGCACTGCGTGAGCCGAGTTATACCTTTCGTTATTCCCGCTACCAAGAGCATAGAGAGTAGCGTGTATATATAAGATACACGCAACAAACTGTGGCCAACATCTATACGACGTCTAGACCTACCCTTCCCGTTAGAATTTACCTGGCAGGGAGATGCAAAGGTGAACATCCGTAAACCTTGTTTCGCCTTCCCGCACTGGGGGAAGCGGCTCCTTCGTGCCCTGCAGCGATGAGCGCATTCCCACTCGCGAACTCAGTTGATAATGTTCTGCCCAAACCTACCGTAGGTCCGGATGGGTATACTCATGTCATGCAGGACAGTAGGGGGAATTCCTTAGACCCCTGCATGCCTCGACTGCTCATGCGAGACACGACGAGTTTTCGCTTACCAGGCAGACATTGCTTGCCTTGAGCACGAAGTACCGTCAGATGTTGAGCGGATTGCACAAGTAGTAACAGTACATCTTACCAAGTACCGCTTGCCAGGCCGGCGTTCTTGAAATATGTATTACAGCGCCGAAGTATTTGATTCGTGTTATTTCGCAGCCACTCCCAGATGCATCGGTTGGAGGGGGACACTTCGACGGCACCGCTAACGTCAGAGACGGAGCTCACTCGCGTGAGGGCTTACCTATTCAATTCGCGAGTCTTTCGGTTCCTTGTCTTGCGATTTCGCGATATGTATCGCCATCGATGCGCTACCAACATAGGAGGCTTGACCCGGTTATACGCAATGGCCCCTTTACGTGCCGCGGATCAGCTTTGTTTTGTAAAATACTCCACAAAACCGACCACCAGGTACATCTGAGGTTCCGTGACATCCACTTCAACGTAGACCTGTCGAAGGCCAAAGCCGCAATAATGGGTGGAAAACCTGGAGTGAAACACATACTCAAGGGAGTAAGTGGCGCCGTGGAATCAGGGCAGATATTGGCGATCATCGGTTCATCTGGAGCGGGGAAGACCTCCTTGCTCGATGTCCTGGTGGGAAAGGTACAGTCCATGCAAAGGGTGTCCTACGCAAAGTCGTCTGTGCTGTTCTTTGGTGACGGTGGTGCACATGTGAGCACAAACAATTATCCCTGACGGAGCTACTCCCATGAGGTATCGGGGCTGCCTATTCACGTTTCCGCCCTGTGTACTTTGTGTCATTGTTCAGCGAACCGAGGTGTGTGTTTTTGTAGGGGTTTGCGATTCGGGTTGGCACGTTTGGACCCGATAGTATTTCAGACAAGTTGGACTACCCAACTCGACCAAAACCGTGAGCGTTGCACAATCTTGTTTTGGATACGCTCACCCTGGGAGGCTTTCAGATTGGTCGTCGGATTGAGCTTACAGCTATTTTCGAAGTCCGTCTCCGGGCGACTTCCATACTTATAGTATAGAGCTCTTCACTCGTGTGGTCTCAAAAACAGATGCGGTCTACCCCTGCCCTAGCGCGAGGCTTTCGCGAAGCATGTTAGTTGCTGGAGCGGAAGAAGGCTGGGTGTCTAGTCAAACGGAGGAGGCGTTTTGCCTGTCGGCCAAACAATGGGGCTGGGAAAGCTCGCAAGGCAGGACTATTACCGCTACGCTTGCGATTCCGCGGTGGGGGTGAATCGTGGTCTGCTGGGTGCCATGTGCGGGTTTTGCAGTAAGCTGCTGCACGAGACTCAAACGCGTGCTCAGGGGTCTCGTAATATGTTGTATCTCACAGATAGAGATCTTGGCAGATCCTTCTCTACGACGTACCCGGTTGGCAGCGGATACGAGTTGAATTTTCGAGCTTGGGGCGCATATGGTGAGTGCACGTATTTGTTCCGAGGCCACCCACTCAAGGAGAGATTGGTATCACTCCCGCAAACGGAGCATGACAAAAACAAACGCGATGTCCGATTCCATGATCTACAGTACGTGTACAACAAATGAAATTTTGTCAAGACACAAACGGTGTTCCAAGAATATACGGCATGCCGTGACGGATGCGCGGTAGTCCTTCCACCATGGGGCCCGTTAGCCAAGACGATGCTGCAGTACACACCTATCGTAGATAGTACGCGTCCCTCTCTCACTCGGAAGAGGCTTGACTTCGTGGATTGACGTGATCGATCTTTGTTGGGGACTGCTGCTGAAATGTTGCTTGCCCCGGGGCCGACCGAAACGCCGAATACCTCGACGGTGCTGCTGTGTTCAATATCACCCAGATCGCCCCCGGTGCTAAAAACCTCGAAATCACCGGCGACATCACGGTGAACGGGCAATCAATGTCCCGGTCCTTCTTTCTGGAGAATGCCGCGTACGTGCCGCAAGAGGATCGCCTGTGGAGCGCGCTGACAGGTGGAAAGAACTGGATCCATTCTTGATCAGCTGCTGTACTGTGCGTTTACACCCAGCGCCTTGGCAAAGAATTCACGCCGTTCTGGGCGGTAGTACATGTAACGACCAAAATCCGTTTTTTTTTACACATATTCGAAGACCGATTGGCCCTGACGATACCCTCTCGGATTGGTACATACCGGCGGCGTACACAACGTATCGTCGACTAAGATATATCTTTGAGCGCACCGTGTGAGATTACTGGTGTGAGGGCTTGAGGCTTCTTGCAACGAGTGGCGACGGAGGTCAATCGACTTATTTCGGGGGCGCAGTAGTCGGACGTGCACAACAGAGTGCTACTGTGCAGCAATCTGAATATGTGACTGCCCCCAGACGACATACTCACAACCAAACGGGAAGATACATGTGACAGAGTAGACCGGCCGAAATAATGAACAAATGTCGGCAAGGGGGGGGGGGCGTCTGTTGGTTGCTCTCCATATATAAACAAATTAAGTGCACCGCCGTAGCGGTAATTTCATAAGAGCCTCAACAACACTACTACGACCAAATGTTCATGGGGTTTCTAACTTGATGAGTTCTAAACCGTTTTTAAACTAGTGAGTCATTCAAGCTGACAAACATGGCTATCAATGTGAGACAAATCCCATGACCGACTGTAAGTACATGGCAAGAACACCCTGAGTGGTATACCAACGATATTGAGTAGTGCTGTCAGTTCCCTCAAGGAGCCCTGCCTTTCAGAAACGTTTTTGTCGAAAAAAGGCTACCTGGTATTCCTATTGCAGCCCGGTTCATACGATCGGTTGCATTGTCGCAGGAAAATCTTACTGACTTGCTGTCCAACCTACTCCTTCACGCCATGATTTTGGTCTGCCCAGTTCGGGAAAACCTCATGTCCGCGTGCAAGATGTACGGGCCTACCTTGAGACAAAGCCAGTGCGATCGTCGAGTGGACAAGGTGTTGGCTAATCTGGGCCTGGAGGCCTGCCAGCACATCAAGGTTAGACATAGACGCATGCTGCGTACAGTGGAGATTGGAAGGCCCCTCATTTGAGTGGAGCTCCTTCTGTCTTCCTAACGGAGGCGTTCCACGGTAGTGGTCATAGTTTTGATCCCGGACAGTTCTCACTGATGGCCCCCCGGAACTCAGAAGCCGCAGTGGTATACACCCAATTTTACTCGATTCCGGTTGAAGGCCATAGTGGAGATAAAACTGAGTATATCTGCTTGTCGCAAAAACAATCAAATTACTTGGAACTAGTACGGAGTATCGTTTTCTGTTGTATCGATAAGATTACAACATATTCAAAAATGGCAACTCGTTTCTTCGGGGCTTGTCCCCGGCAGGGCTTCTTAGAAATGAGGATACCGCTGTCACTCGCCAACGTTACTAACCCGATGTTTACTTTGGCACATACATTCATTCCGACTCATCTAGCCAACCCATCTCACGGTATGAAGGGGTGTCGCTTTTTTTGTCTCAATGCTTTATGACCGGTTGAGCTCTTTTCAAGCCGACCACTGCCAGTTATCAGTATATGACTGCTGCACTACTGTCCCGATATTGACATTGTTTTGGGACTCGCGCGTAGGAAAGTTGACGCCGATGTTATCGCGAAAAGGCTTGTTCGAAGTCGTGTTTCGGGCGGTGGGATATTGAGTCCTTGTTGCAAGGAGCTGATGATTAAAGCCGCCACACCTTTCCGGCAATGGTCCTTGACTTTCCTCCCCCCTCTCTGTCCGCGAACACAGGTCGGCAACGTTTTCTTGAAGGGAATCTCCGGGGGTCAAAAGCGGCGAACATCGATCGGCGTGGAGCTCGTCGTGCGGCGAAAAGTCCTCTTTCTCGGTACGGACACTAGGAACACGGGGAGGGGCATATATCTATACGGCTGGGGCACCCGTCTCGTCGTTTCGAAGCGAGTGAAGTCTCTGGCGATAGGTGCTTCAGTGCTACCCACAATGCTTACTGCGGGGGTGGGTTAATCGCAATGTGTTCAACCCTTTGAGACTGGGCACTAAACCACTCAGTTCCCAAGTAGTTTGCCTCCAAAACAGAAATGCAGTCCTGACAGGGTTGCCCTTTTTCGAAGTGCTACGTACTACGTTTTTTTTCTGGTCGCATTCGAACTCTTCGCCCATTTTTATTTCTCGTTTCTAGTCCTAATGTAAGTCTGGCGTCGCCACAGCCGGCTTTCCTCTCCCCTCCTCATTATGGTACGTTCCTTCATTTTTGTCGTGGAGAGGCTTCAGCAGGCCTCCTTCTCTCGTCGACTCGAATCGATTTGTTTCGGGGAAAAACATTCGGGCTCTGTGTTGCCTAGTCGTTCTAGGAGAAACAGGACTTGCGAACTTCCTGCTACGACGCAACTTGCCTTCGCCGCAAAGACCCGGCGCGTGTCCGGTATAAGATATCCCGTTTCCCCCACATACAGAAGCGCGTGCGCTCTTTTATCGTGGGTGCGTTCGTTCATCGAGCAATGTACTCACGAGGTGTGGGTGCGCTGTTTGCCCACCTTTGAAGCAGGGCATAGGCGCTCCCGCCACGCACGTATCATGATGTAGCGGGGTTGTTCGGCCAGTGTCCGAACGCTGCTCAAACCCGTGATAAATTAACGACGGTGAACGCTGGTGTCACTGGTCTCGAGGGCTTATTGCATCACAGCCCCGTTCTGGTCATCGCCTACAACTGGTTTAGTACTACTCGCCGGACACCCCATGTGTTGTAACATAACCGACAAGGATGTTTGCTGTTGTAAGCGGCCATAGCCGACGCATGCTATGGTACAGAGGTGCCCCAACATTTTGTGAGATTATTCACTCCAGGACCGCCATCATCCCTCGCCCTAAATCTCTCGCGTTTTTCGAAACAATAAAAGTGCAAATCCAACGAATGATCCTAAGTATCACCCAGGTACTGCTCTAACACACACGACGATAGGCACGCTTCCTTATTTAGTAGATCTTGAAGTGTGGACCTTTTTAGTCTCAGTGACAGTTTGGCCAAAAACTGCTGCTGTATATATCCTTATCGTCGCACGAGTGGCCGCTTATCAAATAATATGTACAGAGCACGCCTTAGTAATTCGTTGTTGGAAGATGGAAATTCTGCAGAAGAACCTCTCAATGAAGCCGAAGATGCGTGCCACCACGACCGTGACTTTTTGATTTTTTGCACGTCTCGTCCCCTGTTTCACCCTCCCCCTCTTTCATAGACCGACCACTCTCCGGCGCCGAACTGTTCAAGTTAATACCATGGATCCCCTGGTCATTGTAGAGATGGGAGAGATTATACCGATGCGACTACGGCCACGCATGATATTTTGAGTACCCCCCCTCTCCCTACTCATCCCCGCGTCTAATGTATGGTACTTTGGTGGTTTTCAAGACGAGCCAACATCCGGACTCGATGCGGCTTCCGCGTCCGAGATCATGGCGCTCTTACGGCGTCTGGCTTCGGAGTCCGGCATGATCATCGTCACATCGTTGCACCAGCCGTCCAGCCGGGTCTTCAACAGCTTTGACCAGGTTTGCGTACTTCATCTTCAAAATAAAGACGAGGGCATGCATGTGCATTTCGACGGTTTCGATTTTTTTTCCCGTGTTAAAATGGTTGCGAAGCTCCTACTGCGGTAGTTGCAAGTATGTATCTACTGCTGTAATGGTTGCAATACCTTTCCTATCACGATCGCTCAAAAACTCTCTCCTGCGATTGTTGCATTCTGTTCTGCTGCAACGACTGCACGTATTTTCCTGCTGTAGTGGTTGTAAGTGGTTGCAAGTTTCATGCCACTGTGACGGTTGCAAGCTTTTCCCTGCTGCTATGGCAGCAAAAATTCACCTACTGCGATGGTTTTCAAGCGCTTCCCGACAGTTCGGGTTGCAGGCCTTGTTCGCCTGCTATGGTTTCGAATATTCTCCTGTGTCATGATTGCAAGTATTTCCCTACCGCGATGTCGTGAGTGTTCATCTACTGCGGTGATCGCCTGCCTTTTTTTAGTGCGATGGTTGCAATTGTGTATATTTTTAGTCGCGATGATTGCAAGTGTTTTCGTGCTCTTTGCTTGTCAGCCCTTTCCTACCTTCATACCTGCAGGTACTTCCTCACTGCGATGGGTTGCAAGTGTTTAAAGCGTGGTGAGCTCAAGCTTTATTTTCACCAATCCGCCGGAGGATCACAAAAAAAAGGCGTTTTCCCTGCTGTGGTGGTTGAGAGCCTTTTTATACTGCGAGGGTCGGGGATATTTTCCCGCTGCGATGGTCGTAGGCATTTGTTTGCCCTGCCGCGATGACTGCAAGTGCTGCTTGTCTGCGGCAGTTGCAAGCTTTTTCCTGCTGCGACAGTTACAAGCTTTTTCCTGCGACAGTTGCAAGCATTTTCCCTATGCAACAGTTGCAAGCATTTTCGTACTGCGATGGTTGAGATACATTTCACTACTATTATACAGTAGTTCGTTCTCGAAACTGTGGGCGCAAGTATTTTCCTACTCCAATGGTTGCAAAACCATTCCTGCTGCAATGGTTGCAAGCCTTCTTCTCGTGCGGTTTCTGTAAGCCCCCCCCTACTGCAACGGATGCAAGCCGTTTCTTATTGCGATGGTTCCAAGCCGTTGTCTATTGCGATGGTTCGAAGCCTTTCCCCACCGCGATGGTCGCACGCCTTCTCTTACTGCGGCGGTTACCAGCAGTGAGACTCCTCCGCTGCGATGTTAGTAACACTCCTCCCGCTACGTACTGCAAGCGTGTGATACTTTGCTCTCAAAACCTAGGGTGCAGTCCGTATGGGGGTTAGACATGTGTAGTAACCGACCAGCTGTTCACGCCCAAGGCACGCTGGTTCCACGCAACGAACGAGAAGCTTTTCGAAGCCGCCCTTTCCCGGCCCGCCACCTCGAGCATATTTCGCGCGCAGCTACACCACGCCGGTTCATCATATAAGCTGGGGTATTTGTTGAACACATCTTGTTGATAATACAGCAGCGGTTCAGGAAGGAAAACCCCAACCCCCTTCGGGCGTATGGTCAAACGACTACGGCCATTCATGCCGTCACTTCATCCATCGTTTCTCACCGAACGCTGCCCCAACTCACCCTATCTTGCGACTGCATCTTGACAAATGCAATTTTTCTGCCCTTTCTCACGCAAGCTAGGTGATTCTCTTGACGATGGGGCAGACGGCCTACTTCGGCCCGGCAGTCGACAGCCTCTCGTACTTCGCCGGATTGGGTCACGAGCCCAAGGGCATGGTCAACCCTGCTGACTACCTCCTCGAGGTGAGTATGTTGTGTGTTTGCCTTTTGCTCTTGCTGAAGTGCGCAGCCCCACGGCAACGCATGTGATACGAGTACATGCCAATACCTGCATGTTGGCCAGTCGTCTCTCATGCTGTGCCCCCAGTCTCCGGTCGAAGACCACATCTCCGGGCAACGTCACGTGCTGTTTATAAGAGGATACATGCAGAGACACTTGGTTGCGGCTCGTACTCGTACGCTTGAGAAGCCCTGCCAAGCATGCGATAACCGAACTACCGCCTCGAGAGAAAATTGTGTGGGTTGAGAAATCCTATTCTGGACTGCAGTCCACTTTTGGGGATAGACTACTCAAAGTTCCAAGTTGTTCGTTCCCCAAAAACGGTCTGTAGTTTGCCCTAAAAGGGTGAAGCGAGATACGCATTTCCATGGGCTATACTCGTACGAGTAGGGGTATAATCAAAACGACTGTGCGTTGGTGAAGTAAGCCGGGCTTGAAGCTCAAACATGAAACCCTGAAACCCGCCATGGCATGGGCTCCAACACCTGCCGAGGCATGGGCTCCAATACCTGCGGCAGCACCGTTCGTAGACCAACAAGGGAACCTGAGAAGCCACAAACACTTTTTCGCAAAAATGGTGTTCTATGTCGTTCCCAGCGTTAAGCCACGAGACACCCGGAACGTGTGCGTTTGGTTCATTCTGCGTGTTCCGGCACGCTCGCGCACATTTCATCTCGGGTTGAAGTAGTAAGCAGCGTGCGCGTCGCTATTTCAATGGAGGTCATTGTCCATTCGGGTGGGAGTCGTCGTGACTCGCGGACAAGCTCGACAACCTGTCGGTGATCAGAAAGACATCGCGACTACCCCTCGCCCTCCTGTACCACCGACTTTGATAACTGCTCAACACTGACACCAGCCCGAACTACATATTTTTCAAGAAGGACAAGATCATACCTGAACGTGATTCACTGTAACTATCAACAAACAGCGTTCTAGTGGGACGACGCACCTCCCAGACCCCCGCCGGCCATCCAGCCCCCACAAATACCCCCGCCCCCCCGCCACCAGCACCTTTCACGCCCACTCCCACCCAAAAGGCAAGCGTAACCAAGGATGTAAGCCTTACAAGCTCACTCTCCCAAGTCTCCACCATCACCGCTCTCTAGAGCAAGGACACACAAGCTCTATACGTTCAACTGTGGAACTATTTTGTTCAACCTGGTATTGAACAACGCAAGTGAACCTCAAGGTCTCACGGAGCGATTAGCCACCTGCACGTCTCCGTGAGATATATATATGTAGACATCACTGCTATCCCACTGACAAACCCCACCCACATCATCAGCTCTACCCCCATCATCGTCATCCCCTATGTATCCCCTAACCCCCTCTCTCTGCGGCAGATCACGAACTCAGACTTCAGTGACCGTCAGATCGTCCAGCGGTTGGCCGACGCGTGGCACAATACGGCGGCGTCCAAGACTCTCAACGATCGGCTTAACATGCCTCCCCCGGCGCCTCTAGAGTCTCGCCCCAAGCCGGGGTGCCTCTCCAATTTCTGGCAGCTTCGTGCGCTGGTTGCCAGGTCACTGATGAGCAACAGTAGGGACCCGGCCGCTTACGCGTTCAGGTATAGGGGTAGGGCACGCACACGTAGAAAAAAATGACCTTTCAGGGATGGTGCCTTCATTCCTGAGCTCCGCTCACATGAGGAACTCAATATTTCACCTGGAACATGGCTTCAAACCCGTTTCGGTTTGCGCACAACCGGACCTACATTAACGTGTGCTTTTCGTATGGTGAATAACGTATTCTGGTGAGATGATCATGTGAACCGGTGCACAAACAGTGTACCAGCATCACTTTATGAGGCTCCCCAGTCAGAATATGTTGAGCCAACAGGTGAAACTCGTACCGTAGGGAGAGTCTACCATTCTAGACGCGATTGTTTCTGCTTTTTATCATCACTTTCACTTCCTAGCTCCCTGTTCGAGCCGCGGTCACAGGTGTATGCCATTCTTCCCCCAGGGGTGATACGTGCCTTTACTTTTTGTCGCGCATAGGGTCCATTCATCATTCCCACTGCTCGGCGATTTTCATCGAGTGTAGCTAACTCACGCTCTCGCGCTTTCCACTATTAGCAATCAATTTATTTCATGCAAGAAAAAGCCCCCGGGCATGCACTCGGTGAGACTTGAACCCAAGGAGTTGGTCTTGATAGGCGCGCGGACTACCTACCAAGCCACCTGGGACGCCGTATAACGCAATAATTGGAGTAAACACCGCCGGGGCGCCATGATTTTGCAGGGTGTGAAAAGACGCCCCGGGGGCGTTCACCGTGACATCGAAGCGTTTCCTGAAAACACATTTCGGGGCTTTTGGCCCCTCGGGGCGATACGAAAAAACGACGACAAATAAAAAAAAATACACACACACCTCACGCCCACACAGCAACAGCAAGGCAGCAGCAGGTGTATGATCATGTCGAAACCCAGCAGCATCGACAAGGCACCCATCACCGACAAAAATACACTGATGACGATAAATCTTATTATAATAGGGGAAGCTTACGCCCTCCTGGTGAAGCGACGCCCACGGGGGAGGGCACAGCTCCCGCGCCTGTTGTTGCTCAGTTGGTACCGCGCGGACAAGTCCCTCACGTTTACCCTGCGACATTCGAACTGGAGCGTTCAGTGGGGCCGAAGAGGGGCGGCACTCCTACTCAACAGCGACGAGGCTCAGGGTGATCGACTACAGCACCCGCCCCCGCTGTAACGACGGCGGCCTCGTGGGAAACCCTGGAGCTGCGACCGGGCTGGAACAGGGGCTGGCTGTGTCCGCGTCTTACTTTGTCTGTTCTGCTCTCGTTGCGCAAAGCATGACCAACGAACATCCCAGGCATGAAATTCCCTATGAAAGGGGTTCCTTTGACCGCTACGGAAACAGCTCCACCTCCCACTCTCAAGAGACAAAAAAGACTCGGTTCCAGGGGCATTTACCCAAAACAGGGATAGAAGGGGGGCGTTTCCCGCATTTTCGTTTCGACACAATTTTGCCCGTTTTCGCTAAAAATAGCGCCCCGGGGCGTTCAGCGTTAGAGGGGCGGTTAGCCCCCATTATCAGGGTAATTAATATGCATGTATTCATTGTATGTTTATATATGCGAAGCCAACTAAAAACTAGCCGACGATTTAATGCCCCGGTAACTCACGACCCCCGACCATTCATACACTCTATCAATAGTATAATAGTTTGTGTGTTTACGAAATGAGCGGGTAACGAAAAAGAACTTGATCGTTTTTTTCGTACAAATAAATAATGTTAAGATGTTACCTATTCCTGAGCTATATATAGCGAAGGAGAAAGATCGATCGACTGCCTACTACCCAGCCCGGGGTAAATCCTTGTTACACTCTCCCCCCCTTTGAACGGCGGGATTTTTGGGGCGTCGGTACCTTGCGCGGCAGTACACTGACCTGCTACGTACGCGCCCGCTCTGTTCCACAGGGACGTACGTACGCGCAAGAAGGGCTCTTATTCTAAAAAAAATCGTTCGGAGTCAGCTTCGAACTCCGTGTCGTTGACGACTTCCAAAATGTGTGAAGGCACAACTTTTGATGAGCTACGTATATATAGGGCAGGTATAAAAGATCGATCGAATACCCAGCCCAGGGCAAAGCCTTAGACTACTTCTTACTGTTACTATGTAGTCGGATCTGGGGTCAGTTGAAAAAGTTTCTTCCAGCACGTTCGCATGATGAGCTTTTGCCCCCCGGAAATGTTGAAAATTGGTCTCGCTCGCCTCAGAATATCTCCGACCTTTTTCTTCAAGATCTATCAGGGGTCAGGGGGTGTCTCCCGCTTCCCCAGGCACCCAGATGCAGGAAATGGCCTACCGCCCAAACAATCGGATCGAAAAAAACGACTCTTTCGATCCGATCCACAATCATTTTTTTATTTTATTTTTCTCATCCCATCCATTATCTTCGCCCTTCTTCTCTCTCTCCCTCTTCAGTCGTAACTCAGATCCGGGGTCACTAAGTAGGCTCTTCTCC
>JBBMHQ010059210.1:0-15550 GCA_037834295.1 Postelsia palmaeformis
CACGGTGGGATTTGAACTTGGGTACCAATACCAGTGGTCTTTGAAGCTGACCACTAGTCTACCGGGGCGACCGGCTATGTATGCCAAAATACGTACAAACGTGCAGAGTTTTATAAATAAAGTTGCAACTGATGGACGGAGATCGTAATTCGCAAGAACAAAAAGCGATGCATGTGTGGCCTCTTTGCTTGGCTGAAAATCAGGCCAAAACAAATGATAGCTATATTTTAAGACGGGCCGGGTGGAACGGAGAAGCAACGAGAACACTTGCGAACGAGCGGGTCGAGTGTGCTTGGACGATAAGACGCCCACAAAGAGCAGCAACAAGACAGCACACGGAGACCAACGACCGGCGCTTTCACCACCACAAGACCTCTTTCTTGACTATTTTGGAGGCAGAAGCACCTGTCGATTGCGTTTTTGTTTTTTTTGTAGTGCTGGCGGGGATATATACCGTTCAAAGGAAACGACTCTTCACTTTTCTTAGGGACGGGGCGCAAGAGCCCTGCTGAACATTGTCAGATCTTTCGGGTAAACGTCCGGACGATCGCTAAATATTTCAATGGTGGATTTCGCTTCTATTGCTCACTTTCCGCGACGCCCGTGGGTCGTCACTCTGACAGCACCCCAGACAGCACATGCGTTCCTTTCTGCGTACGGAGCTCCCGTGTGGTTTGTATGGCGTGAGCAGCACTCCAGACAGAAACGGCTGCAGTCGATAGCCAAGCATTGAGCAGTTGTGGTATCGTTAGGAACTCAAGGACCTACTTGGATGCATAGGCGCGGCAAAAACAATTGAAGTTGGGTAGGAATAACGGTAACATAATTTCACGTGTGTGTGCGCCTTTTTCATGTCGTGTGTTTAAAGGTAAGTCACTTTCGTGTGTCCCAGCCGATGTGACTCGAATACTCCGTTTTTCGTATGCCCCAAGGACTACAGCACCTTTGTGTGACCACGGACTCCTTGGATTGTGTTCTCCATAAGGGAGCGACGGCTACATATATCGTACATATTCACCGTGGGCATCGTAAAGCGCCGTCTGGAGTGGTTTCGATTCGTCTGCGGGTCTTGACTCCGTCGGCAGGCGTTAATAGACCATGGCAGAGCACTGTTCTTGTGAAATACAGTACCTATTACGGGGAACCATAGTTAATAGGACCAACGGTATATACAAAAACCTATATATTTACCCGTTTTTACAAACGATATTTGGTCCTATTACTATGCCCCCCCCTAGTAGTAACTTTTCGTTTTCTATGTTTTTCCTCGTTTCTCATTCTCTCGAGAAAGTTTGTGAGTGATCAACATTGGACCACAACATCATGCTGATGTTGTTCTCACATTAAGCCATGCTAAAACTGTTCAGGTCCTTCATCGCGAAAACTCACGGGGGGAATTCCTCGCAGATTCTGAAGTTACCGTGCATACGAAATACATGTTTTTGAACGTTCCGTTCCAAGCAGTTTGCCATCAAGAGCTGATGTTTGGGTAAGATATGTATTTACCATAATTATGCGAAGAATTGCTCTTCCGCTCCATATATTTCAGCATGTTCTGTGACCACTATTTCTTTTTCCGTTATCAAAGTTGATTGTGGGACGTCTCCTGCGGTTGTTGGGCATCATGAGCTTTCACGCAATGTTTTGTACGGGAATAAACTTTTACAGGATAACTTCCCGCCGTCGATGGCCACGAGGAAAAACACCGCCGCGTGAAGGCTGCCTAAGCCACACCCGAAAAATAGACCTACCTAGACTCGACAATCTGATATGGCGTTCCGCTACGGGGGTCGTCACTTTTTTGTCTTTACTGGCAAGACAATTCGGTCCGCAGGAATCGCCACACCATGTTGGACCTAGCATCACGTATTAAGTATACTCGTACTGACTACCGTACGCGTACTGTTGGAAATTGCGGGGTCGGCGAACATACAAGTATTGACGTATCCCACTCTATGGAGTTGAACGTTCCACTTAGGCGCCGCAAATCAATAAACACGAGTCGCTAGTGCCTTGCTATGACCGGGGGATCTATCCGGCGAGTTCTATCGCATTTCGAAGAAGTATGTCAACCAGAAAAGTTTATGGGACAGGACACAACAAAACTATGAACAATCTCATAATTAATGCGGAATACAACTCTGGACGGGAATCTTGCAACCGGCTCTTCATCACTGTGAAGCCCAGCTTGTCCTCTTACGTACACACAGAGATATGTTCAACGTGCTATGATACGATCAATATCACATACCCGGTAAGTACGTGGTGTATGCACAGACAGGCGTCATTGGGTGATTTTTTAGTCTGGGAGCGGCGGCGCCGTCAGGCGCGAAAATTGTGCCCAAACATCACGTATGTCTGTCTGTCAATCTGTCTCTCTGTGTATTTCAGGAATAAGACAACCATCTTACACCAATATTGTACTGCTTCACACTTCTTGTTTTCCAAACAAACCTTTACGTGAGTCCAAGTGTATCCGTACAATAGATACGAAGCAAAGATGTCACGGACAGGGTAAGACGTATCGGTCGGAGACCTCGGAACACGCATGTAGGAAGGACACCTCTCATAGTCACGCATGAAATATACCATCGGACTAGATTTCGGATGCTTGGAGGCCCACGGCATAAACCGCGTTGACCTCTCTTGTCAAGCTGACTACGAGGACCTCGAGAATCGACCCGATCAGGCAAGGTCCTTGGGACCCTCTGCGGTATTACCCTAATCACCTTGACCCTCATGGGTCTGGCAATTCCTTGCTAAATAAGACAAATAACTCTGCTCGGCTTACGGCTGCCGTAAGGACAGCTACAAGAGACCCTCGCTACGCGACTTCTCCACGGCGATCTTTCCGTGTCATCATCCGCTCTTACTGCGAGCATATGTTTACATTGGTTACCACCGTGGGATTCTCATCCACAAGTACGAATACATGACGATTTCGTGGGAGTAGGCGCAAGCATGACAACAGCTGTTGTGTCCAGGTTCGATGGACCACCACCCTGTTCCTCGACTAATCATCCCCCCGATGACGATCTTGAGGCGAACAAAGAGGGGGGAAATGTCACGGACAGGGTAAGACGTATCGGTCGGAGACCTCGGAACACGCATGTAGGAAGGACACCTCTCAAAGTCACGCATGAATAATCACAGCGGACTAGATTTCGGATGCTTGGAGGTCCATGGCATAAGCCGTGTTGACCTCTCCTTTCAAGCTAACTACGAGGACCTCCAGAACCGACCCGATCAGGTAAGGTCTTTGTGACCCCCTGCGGTGTTACTCTTATCACCTTGACCCTCATGGGTCTGGCAATTTCTTGCTAAATACGAGAAATGCCTCTGCTCGGCTTACGTCCGCCGTAAGGACGGCCACAAGGGACCCTCGTCACGCGACTTCTCCACGGCGACCTCTCCGCGTCATTATCGTCTCTCACTGCGAGCATAGGCTTTACATAGATGCGGATATATATAGAGAGATCAGGCAATCCCGGCATCTGATCTCCGCGTGCTGTATCTCCTTGAACTTTTTCCGGCTCGAAAAATTAAGGGGGTAAGGAGGAAAAAAAACTTTACAGGAGAGCGAACATCCAAGTATTTACGAGCGAGATCACTGCGGTAATAAACACGCGATTATGACCCTTATTCATAGCCGGGGTATCGTAGTACTGTACTTGTACCTCAAAAGAGAGAAAGGGGTCTGGTTTCATTTTTGCCAGATATCTGATGTCGCTGTTTCACATCAAGTGCCCAATTGAAGAGTCCGTGGCAATGCGCAAAGGGGCTGGAGACCTAGCAACATCAGGCATAAGGTTGAATACGAACAAAATTAACCACGGAAGCGCGGCGCTCCCCGTCTCAAAATGCACCAGATTAAAAAGGCTCATACATGGAATGAGCACGCGTATCCACTCGTTCCCAAATCTAGCCAGCTCGGGGTTCGTGACTTCATCGGTTGATGTCTCCAACGCCGCATGAGCCGTACGAAACGCCGGGTAGTCGTGAACACAGAGGGCTTAGGCTTGCTGTCGGGGGTGCTGTCATGGTAATGACTGGTAGACATGCAGTAAACATAAAGCAATTAATGCAAAACCCACTTTATTTAGAAATATCAATGTTCGCTATGTCTTCCAGGGCTGTTGCCAAAAGAAGTAAAACAGCGATGATGCTACGTCCACGATTCTTGCGGGGCGCATTCCCTACTCAGGGTATAACTCGGCAACACTCCAAAATCCAGTGACGTAAAAATGAGGTGAACAACTACTCCCTCGTCAAAATATGGATCAGGTATATTGTTGGGTGAAAAAAAAAGACTACCAGGTAGGTACACCTCTCCGGGTGGTGGGTACAAAGGACGTGATTGCCCTTATGTCTTTCTGCTGCCGTTCTCCATGACCACCACACGCCTTTGCCCCATTGGTCCGCTCTCTCGCACGTGCGCTTGTTGCCATTCCCTTCCATGCGTTCCCCCTTCTGTCTCGTCCCAAGATCGAAATGCTCTTCGAGCTTGAGGTTCTGATCTTGAAAAAAAACTATCGAGTAGAGTGAGCTCAATCCGTCTCTTCCCCGCTCGTCTAGGTTTTCTCCCGGTCTACCTACTACGAATATTATCTCCAGCCGTCACAGCAGTTGCGCCGTACTTTCCTCTGTAGTGGCCCCTACTTTTGCGTGCGACGCGCCGGTGGCGCATTTGTTGCTCTGCCGCTGCTGCCTTCACAAGACGCGCGAATTGTAGGGTGTCCGTGCCTGACGCACTACGTTCGACCCAACTCTCCTGCCACGGGAAAACCTCTAGCCACGCGCCGCAGTAAGAAGAGGTCTGTCCTCGAGGGTGAGTTGGTCCCAAAACAGGGAGGTGCAACAACTCAGTTTCGGAGTCGACTTGATTTTCGACTAGTTTGGTAAAATCGGGTTGATTTTATAATGTTTGGTTGATCACCACTGATAGTAATTTGTGGTAATGAGGCGCGACCTCAGGAATACCTGCAGTATAGTCACATCTGCGGTGCATCATGCTTAGCGAATACGAGTTATTCTGTCTTGTGCTGAACGAAAACAAACGAACATCTACGTAATACTGGTCGCCGTCGTGGGTGAATCTCAACATCGTAGATGTTCGTGGCCTCTTCTTCTGTTGATAAATGAAAAAAGCAGTGTTCTCTGGTTAAAATTCAGCACAATAATAATTTGAGGACGAAAGGTCTACATCTCACATGTTTTGTCCAACAGAAAGAGCCTACTTATCGTAGCAGGTGCACCACCACTACTACTTGTACTAATGTGCGACATCTCCAGCAGCAGCAGAAGCGCGTCTCCCGCCTCCCGCAACATAACGGCAGCAGTAGGAGCAGTAGAGTACAGGAGAGGCCAGGGTCAGCGTCGCTTTACGCTCGGCTTCCCGGTCTGAGTGTCGCTCATTTTGTTCGCGTACATACACCTACTGCGTACTCGTTCTTCCGCATGTTCCCTCCTTCCCACCTCAAAAGCCGACATAAAATTTTCGAGAAAAAAAATCTGCAAGATGGCATAAAAACACCAGAGCTTCTCGTAGCGGGTGACGCCATTTACAGCAGAGTTTCTCCAGCAGCAAAACAGCAGCAGCAGTTGTAGAAGAAGGACACGCGAAACCAGGGTGAGCGTCGCTGTACGCTCGACTTGTTTGTGTCGGTTGAGGCCTTTGTACGCCGTCTTCAATGGTGTTGCGTGTGTTCCGTGATTCCAAACTTCTTGTAATGACTCGAAGACGAAGATTCTATAACCTGGCATCATACAGAGGTTCTCGTAGCAGGTGCCACCACTACTACTGCTGTACAACATGTCTACAACATATCCTCTCATGCTCCTCCGTCCCCTCGTCAGTTGGAGGGTGGGCCTGACAGTATCACCTGCAGCATGTCTTGGGAGCATGGCCCGAATGATACTGTACAGTCTGCCTATGGATACTCTAAGTAGGGTTTTGTTAATCATAGTTTAGGCGGAAGAATAGCTAAAAAAAAATCAAAAGCCGCCTCTGCCTGCTGTGGACAGGCACAGTCTGCCTGCTGCCGTACAAAAAGTCCGTTGTGATTTCGTGTTTCGAACATGGCCCAGCGCGGTCAAGTGCCTACACACGTTACCTCATCTAGCTCGACCAACTGCGAACGATGAACAACGGCATCGGCACGAGAAAGTTCATATTTTGTGCGTGCGTCTAGAGAGCTCACCGGGACTGGAATTGTGGCGTGTTCGTCGAGCTTGGTAGTGAAACGTGGACCAAAGAAATGTTGAATAACACACACAAACCCACATACTCATATACAGAAAAACTCAAAGCAAGGCACCCTACTAGGAGGGTGGGCCTGACAGTATCACCTGCAGCATGTCTTTGGGCCATGGCCCGAATGATACTGTACAGTCTGCCTATGAGTACTCGAAGTAGGGTTTCGTTAATGATAGTTTAGGCAGAAGAATACCTAAAAAAAAATCAAAAGCCGCCTCTGCCTGCTGTGGACAGGCACAGTCTGCCTGCTGCCGTACAAAAAATCCGTTGTGATTTCGTGTTTCGAACATGGCCCAGCGCGGTCAAGTGCCTACACACGTTACCTCATCTAGCTCGACCAACTGCGAACAATAAACAACGGCATCGGCACGAGAAAGTGCAAATTTTGTGTGTGCGTCTAGAGAGCTCGCCGGGACTGGAATTGTGGCGTGTTCGTCGAGCTTGGTAGTGAAACGTGGACCAAAGAAATGTTGAATAACACGCACAAACCAACACACTCATATACAGAAATACTCAACGCAAGGCACCCTACTTTCGTATCCGACAAGCTACGAAGAGTTTTTTTCCCCTAAAAAAAACGAATAAAAAAAGGGTCGCTTCGCTCGCGCGCCTCATTATAATCAACCAACGCAATAAACCGGCGATAATGTGATTTCAATCATGATGATTATTTATTGAGTGTATTGTTAATATGTCCCCGGTAGCTTGACAGTCCGCGCGCCTATCAAGATCAGTTTCGGGGGTTCGAGTCACACCGAGTGCATGCTCAGGGGCTTTTTGCTCCATGAAATAAATTGATTAGCGGAAAGCGCGAGAGCGTGAGTCTGAAATTCAGTGAAAATCGACGAGTAGTGGGATTGCTGAACCCTGTGCGCGAGAAAAAAAGGCATGTACCGGGGGAAGAGAAGGGTAGCCACCTGTGACCACGGCTCGTCCAGAAGGGCGTCGAGGGTAACACTTCGTACGAACTAGGCTGGAAGATGAAAGTGATGATTAAAAGAAACCAAAGAAAACAAAAAGCTTGCCATCCGACCAATGTGTTGTGTCGTCCTTAAAAAGACTATAAGTAACATAAAATGAATCACTCTCCAGAACATGAGAGCGACAGTATCATACGACAAATCAAAACTGATGTGACGCTCATGTGAAGACTACTACAACCAACATCCCCCGATCTCATCCACAACAAAAAATGATCAGTTTGACCGGCTTTTCACAGATTCCGGCGGCAGCTTCTTGAATGGGACCTTGCTGTGCTCGTGCATGGAATCCCTTTCTCCTGATTCCCTCTCAAATGTAGCCAATACTGTGCAATGCAATACAGCTGCTTCTCTGTTCCGTCGTACGCAGCGAGTCAGGAGCCACTCATAGCACGTACACTCTCTTGGCGTGCTTACAACTATATGCGCTATAATATCTCCTTGAATGTGCATGGCAGATTACCACCATTCTTAACTGCGTTGCAAACAGTATAGCCAGACGGGACCCTACTAAACACTGAGGAATGGGGAGCAGTCCATCTATAGTACATCAGCGAAATTTATCTTTCGTGAGTTTCTGTTTCATGCTTTCAAAAAGGAAGTTTGTATCGCCTATCCTCTTCCCGCCGAGGCGATGAGGTCCCATAACAATCTGGAAGAGGGGATCTTTGGGGGGTGTAGGCTTTTCAGTTGTTTTGGTTCCTGCTGAAATCGAGGTACGGGCGGAGAGCCAACCCAGACCCTGACCCTAACTCTAACCCTCACCCAAAAACCACAGCAGAGCCAGGCGAAAATTCGCGGGTGCGCCGCGTTGGCTTCGAACCGGGAATTTTCTCCATCACGGACGACGATTTCGAAGTGCAGACCACGCAACACACTTCTCGAGTGAAAAAAAAATCATTCCTGAAGAGGTATCTCCCAGATTGCTACCTAAACCTACTCGAGGCGATTGCGCTTCTTGGTAACAACAAGTCCGCCTTCGGAAAAGACGGGCATCTTTCCCCATACATATTTAAGTGCTGTTGTTGTTCTCATAAAAAGTTATCGACACCATACAAAGCAGTCCGTCGTCGCACGACAGCCTACAACAATTCTTGAGCGGAAAAAATACTTCGCTCGGTAAAACAAAGAAAAACGAGAATGCAAAGAATAGTACACAAGACAAGTTAAGCGTATCTACACCTCTGAAAAAGAAATAGAGTGAGGTCCGCGCACGTTCGTATCAGATACCATGCGGTAAGCTTAACAAGTCGTCACAAGAACCGAGAAAATCATAAACTACCCTGCAAAGATAGACAGGATGCAAATACTGTACCAGGTAGCAAACAAATCTCAAAAAAAAGGAATCAAGATCGCAAAAATCACAAATCCAAAAGGGAAGAAGAGAGAGAAAAAAGTCGAATTCAGTCAAGGAAGCAACAGAGAGCAAGAAATCACGAGGGGAAACGAATACGAGGATGAACATTTTTTTGCAAATTGCGGTCTCGCACGCTACGCGAGGGGTGTAGAACAGACGTAACAACCGAAAATGTGAGCAGACGTACTCCGTCGATAAGAACATCAGGGAAACAAAAAAGAGTTTGTAACAGACAGGAAACAAAAAAAAAAAAAACAGATACCGGTATCAAAAAAGAAAAAGGGAAGGTACAAATAGAGACGCAGAGACGTATGACCGGAAAATGAGGAAATTTGAGAAAATGGACAAAAACGGGACCAAAAACAGGCGGGGGGGAAAGATAATACCAAAGGCAGAAAGTAGTGCCTGCAGACACGCAAAGTTGTCCGGGTGACAACATGCTAGTTACTTGGGTCTCAAAGGAGGGAGCGCGGCATGACGAGGATAACCATACTCAAGCTTCAGTATGTTGAGCATACCGCCTCGGCCACCGACCCCCTCAGTTCTTTCTCTCCAGCCTCGGCTTCCTTGCGCCTTCTCCCCTCTCCCCTGCTATTCAGCTCACGTTCGTTGGCGTCAACAATTTCAAATGCGGCTGTATGAGGTACTTGCAGGTTAGCATGGCAACATGGAGATGGTTGCGCATGACGTTTTGCCACCACCCAACGGGCACGCCTGGATCTTCGACCACACAACCTTTCCGCAACATCTTCCGACTTGAAGAGCGCCTATTCGTTCATGATCGTTTTCGGCCCTTTTGGACAGAGTTGGCGTTCGCGAATTATTTGCCAAGGAAGCGGCAGCTCCACCTTGCGCATTGCATCTGGTGAAGGTGATGGAAACTCGACCTCAACTGTTTTCCTGTCAAGTTTTACAAAGACTTGATGATCCAAATTCGAATAAAAGCCTGCCAAAATGGCAAGAATTCACACTGTCGTTAAAAAAAGCCCTTCCTTAAAAAGGCTCTTTCTCGCAGCCGCCTGCCGCATGAGACAGCCAAGAGTTTTTCCGCCAAACTTAGTGTCGGCCTTCTGCACCTCTTCTTCTACGGTACTTGTCTTGCTCCCTTCTCTTGCAACGGCTAGAGGAGGAATAGCTGTCGTCCATCGCACCATCATCGCCTGCCTCGCTGTCTGGACCATAGTCTGCGCCGCTGCCCGTGCTGCTGCCGGAACCCTAACAACATAATTCCCTGCATCGATGCCTGCACCTCTCCTTGCACCGCTGGCTGAACCTCTCTCTGGGCTGCTGCTGGCAACCACCTTGTCATTCATGGAACCTGTTGTATACACAGTCTGGCACGTGTATAGTGCCCTCTGGAGTCCGCGGTGCTGTTGTGCGTGGGGGGGGACGGTGCACTCGTGCACGTGTGTCTCGTGTTGTTCAATGAAATTTTCGTGGTCTATTTTGCTTTTGGTTGCGCCGCAGGTACGTTTTTTGTTCGGTCACAACATAAAACGCCTCATTTCTATCGGATACTAAATACTCAATCATGATCACGATGATTTTTCAAGGTATCACAACTAATCATGACTACTTCATTAATAGTTACACCAGCCATTGCACTTCCCTTCGAAGTTGTATCATATTATTGCGCACCCCTCTCTTGCTCGGAGACAAGGGGGACGGAGAGAAGGGCAAGCCCCAGGTTGCTCCAACAGCAATCTAACGCTAACATCCGAGAACTCGAGTCGACTTCCATCCCAACTGACAACGTTGAACGCTCGACGCCAGCCTACCTCAAGACTCGTGAATAAATGCAATACAAAGGCCAACATCAACACACGCATACATCTGGCAGCTTCACAGACGTGTATATGCGGAAATAATCAATACTTCCACTGTTAAATACCTGATATAACAGGCCGGCGTCCCCGGTGGCTTGGTAGGTAGTCCGCGCGCCTATCAAGATCAGTTTCGGGGGTTCGAGTCTCACCGAGTGCATGCTCAGGGCCTTTTTCCTCCATGAAAGAAATTGATTAGCGGAAAGCGCGAGAGCGTGAGTTAGCTGACGTTCGATAGAAATCGACGAGCATTAGGAATGCTGAACCCTATGCGCGATAAAAAATAAAGGCACGTACCGGGGGGGAGAACGGTAGACACCTGTAACCACGGCTTGTCCAGAAGGGCGTCGAGAGTAACACCTCCTACGAACTGGGCTGGAAGTTAAAAGTGATGATGAAAAAAAAAGCAAAAAAATAAAACAAAAAAAGGCAGATGCACTTATCGGCCAACATCGAACGACGGATAGACCACCTCCCTCCTACAGTTTCAGATTGCGCAAATTCCGAGCAGCTGATGAATTAACACATTTGTATCAACTTTGAACCCGAATCACACTGATATCTGCGCTGATCAACGCAGTCCCCGACAAGGAAATACGTACCTCCAGCCTGGAGACATACGTACCAAGTGCGCCTGGAAGAATTAAAGCAGCGCCCTTCTGCATTATCCAGTCAGCTAGCTGATGCACTACCGTGTTCAGTCCCAAATACATCACAATACTTTCAAACGTACCTTCAGAATCAAGGCAAAATATTTCGTACCCATTATGCTTGACACATTGAAGCGATATGCCGTGCACCTCAACCAAACCAGTAAAAACGGCTAGCCACCACCGAAAACCTGCGCAATCTACGACACCCGGGCGCGTGTACAGCGTCCACTAGGTACGTTGAACAAACAGGATCAAACACATCACAACGTTTCTACGACCGTTCAGCTTATCCTCCACTGACTCCCTCAAAAGAACGGGCGGGTCGGTAGGAGTTCAAACTGGTCTGTATCGCGCCTTTACTCATGCAGCTTTGACTCTGCATTGCAACGTGCTTGGCTCACTGGTCAGCAACTACAAACTGGACAAGGTGCGTCTCCTGCCTATCCAATTGTTACGTACAATTAACCCGCGTTGATTCGATTGGTTTCCCAAACTTCGTCCGTACGTGTAAAACTCACAATCCCCATGCCTCGACAACACTGTGCTTTGCACTTTGTTTTCGAAGTTGTATCATAATATTGCGTACACCTCTCGCTCGGAGACATGCGAGGCCAAGAGAAGGGCAAGCCCCTCAGACTGCTCCAACAGCAGCCTTACGCTACCACCCGTAAACTCGAGTCAGCTTCCATCCCAGATACAAGGTCGAACGCTCGACGCCAGCCTCCAACAAATGGGATTGACCCGACTTACGAACCCATGCTAGCGCCTCTCACCCCCTCTTGCTGCTATACCATGGGAAACACGCATAATGACTCAACTCCTTCATACCTGGTAATATTTTTCCTCGACAGACACGAACACGCTGCACGACCGGAATATAAATTTGACTACGTCTACCGGTCCAAATCGTTAGGTGGATTAACCAGCTCCCACCCAGACCCGGCGGGGTCACATTATCACGATCCTCCTAGGCCATTTCGTTCGATACCCATTTTTCGCCCTGCCCCGTGGCCAACCGCGCCCATCGACCGCCGAGCTGCAACCCCTCTGGTACAGCTTCCCCTCGCGACGGGTGCGTTGCGCCACCAAACCCCAGGGAGTGCCGAGCGTACTCCTCTTTTTTGCATGGCAACGTGTATAGCTCGCTGGCCAGCAACTACGAACTAGACAAGGTGTGCCTTCAGGCTATCCAATTGATACGTACAATTCACCCGCGCTCACTTGATTGGCTGCCCAAACTTCTTCCGCACGTATAAAACTCGCATGTTCTCTTGCCTCGATAATACTATGCATCTTTTATCACATCAATGATGGGTAAAAAACATCAAACATTTACCGTGATCAACACGTGATTAGTATGAGTTGATGTACATCCCTCGACCTCTACCTGTACACCAACCTGAAATACCTCCTTCATTCGATACATGTATTTCAGGGAATGCTTAGCGTGTGTACACCTTGTCGAGGCCGCGAGGTGAACAGAACATTCCGCGGGAGTGATTCATTTAATAAACCCCGAGGGAATCTTCAATATTACTTCCGGCGGACGTGCGTATGAACGGTAAAAAATGCACCGTCATACGTGTCGAAATCCCGCGAAACGTTGTGTATCATACGTGCTTGTCGCGGGGCCTTGCTCGCAAGATTTTGATTTGTGCTGAAGGGTAAAGCCTTTGCTCGCGACTAGCCGATGAAATCGCAGAGGAAACGCTGTCGAGAAGTGGCGAAGAGAGGGTCCCTTGAAGCCGTCGTACGACCGACGTGAGCCGAGCTAAGTTTTCCCCCGTGTTTGGCAAAGGATCGTCAGACCCAAGACGGTCAAGGTTCTGAGAGTATCACCGGAGGGGGTTACAGGGACCGGACCTGCTCGAGTCGATTATGAAGGTGCCCTCTTCACCTTGGGGGAAAAGGGTAACACGGTCGGTCTTGCGCGCCTCAGACGACCAGAAATCTAGCCCTGTGGAACACGTCCTGGCATGGGTGATACAAGGTCCAAGACCGATACATCTCACCCTGTCCATGACATTGCCCTCTTTTGTTTACCCTGTCCATGGCATTTCCTCTTGGCTAATAAACGTCTTCTGACGTGGTTATTGTTGTTGTTGTCGTTGTTTTTGTTATTGTTGTTGTTCTCGTTCTTGTTGTTGTTGTGTTTGTTGATGTTGTTGTTGTTATCTTCTCTTATCGTCATTTCTACCAATTTTTAATCATCAGTACACCCAGTGTCCGTTCAGATTCCAGGTCCAAGATATATACTGGTTATGTGGTCACAAACTGTGAGGCAGAGGAAACCGTCTGGAGAATGTTTGCCGAGGGACAAGGTGTCGATCGATCAGGCCTGAGCGCAACAGCTGCTGTGATGATGATGCTTGAATCTACTCCTTTATAACTTTTGTATGGTGTTGAGTGAGCTGGTAATAAGTACCACCGTATCGCGTACTTCTTTTCTTTTTATGCCAGATATTAAAATTTCGACTTCCATAAGCCATCTGTCGACAAACTATTACAAGTGAAAATCGAGGGAATCTTCACCACCCCCATAATAAGCAACAGCGTAGATCAGAATCAGAGTAGCCCACGGCTGTACAACAAAAATCTTCAATATCGAAGTACTTCCCTATTCTCTAAGGCCAACGCCCTTTTTCCCTAACGGGCCAACCCTTTGCCCCGAACACTCCCGAAGAAGAATCGCACAATAACCCGCTGTCCATATGAATGGGTGGTTTGCTAATTCAATGCTGCTTGTACGTACACACTACTTTGCGGTATTTTTGCTGCATGATACCACTGTCGGCCGTGTCAAGCGGGGTCGCCGTCTCGCTTTTTTCTGCGTTTCTGCCTGATAAATCCGATTCCCACTACATCCAGTGATAACCTCGTCATCTTCGAAAGAAAAGGTCGGACTATCCCCCCCAAACACTCCCGAGCAAGCATCGACAGGCAACTCGCTTCCTGTAAATAGCACTGGTTTGTAACTGCTGCGCGTCCATGCGAACTCCCAGAGGTACTGCTGCTTAATGCTGCTCCCAATCATGCCAGGGTGAAGGTCCGGGCCGCCTTGCGCCCTTTGAGGGCCTTCCTTATCCACGAGCTCCACCCAACAAGCTTTACCACCTCCACCTGTAACCTTTTTGTACTCCCATAGTGAACGCTAGCCCCCCGTTTCCACGAACACTTCCCCCCGCAAAAGATCACAAAGGACAACTCGCTATTTTTTATGTAAAAGGTTCGTTTGAACCTGTTGCTCGTACAACTGTTGTACTGTGTGTTGTTTCACATCAACTCACATCGCCACAAAAAAAAAAGCGCTGCAGGCTGTGTTTTGTTTAGATAAACTATTATTACGCACGTACGGAGTCGAGTCACGTTAGTATACTGCGGGAAGTTTTCGGACGAAAAAATGGTATCGATCAGTTTTGTTGTTGCTTGTCTGGAATGTAAACGCGCAGTGTGATCTGGTATGACGTATAAACATCCACAAATACGAGGTTGCTTCTCCTTTTTACCTTACAGCAGTATGAATAATATCGATGGTATTGTTGTGAATAAACTTTCCAGATCCTCCGAGCGGCGCGCTGCAGCAGTCGTGTAAGTTTGCTGGGTGTTGTTCTCCTACGTGCTGGCGTCATCAAAGTGCAGAGGAAGTAGTATTCTGAAATATGACGGATATATATTCTGAGTAGACGCAGCGGTGGTACCTTGTCGTCGCTCTGAATATCAAAGTCGAACCAAACTCCAACCATGCAAACAGCCCAAGCAGTGTGCAGATTGAGGTGCGGGGTCAGGTGTGACGTCGTCGTGAACTGCAGGCAAGATGTTTGATATGCAATGGAATCCACTCACCAATAGGGCATCTATCTAGTGAGCCTACGTCGTCCCCTGTGGACGGAAAACATTATTCCTGCGCCTTGTGGAGGCGACCAGTACCCTTCAGACGGCATCGTAAGAGCAGGTCCGATCTATGTGTTCGTTCTTATCGAGCCCCTTTTTTCTAAAATATCCGAATTTGTTTCGTGCGCGCAATTATCTGGGGCTTCCATAATTTCCTGAAAAAAATCCGAATATTGGAATGCGTAAACATGTTGCCCTTGTAAAAAATCCGAATTTCCTAATCAATTTAGTTTTTTCTCGATTTCCATGTTTTTTTGAGTAAAAAAAAAAGGAAAATTGGCTCGGTAAGAACGACCTCTAATAGGTGCGATTGGAAACATGATGACATCAAAAAAAGGTCAGCACAACCAATAGAAATGTGCTTGATGTTTCTCGTGTCTCATCCGAGCATTCGTAAATAAGCCTGTGACAGGTGTCTCAAAAGAGTAATGGAACGGATGAAACGGAAGGTGATAGTTTCCAGTACATGATGCAGATTCGTTGTGAAATGTTGCAGAAATTGCAAATATGCAAAACGTCCCTACCCCGTCCGTGTTTTCCGGAAGAAGACAGTTGAAGCATATGGCTCAAAACCAGGATCCGACGACAGA